>CAEGAF010137783.1:0-17738 GCA_903067075.1 Micropoecilia bifurca
ATAATAATAATAATAATAATAATAATAATAATAATAATAATAATAATAATAATAATAATAATAATAATAATAATAATCTGAATTCAAATAAGCGGCTAATTTCTCTGAACGTTTATATTTTCTTACAATTCCCATCCTCCATTGATTAGACAACTCAGTGAGTTGTAGGAAACCAATTCAACGACAACTGACATTAAACCTTTATTTTCCCCAAGCATTATCGTTGCCCCCTGACAGAATTACATTGTGGGCTGTGAGCCAAATTGACGTAGATAAAAAAAGCCCAGTGGTAAGAGAGAGACAGGTACTCCTTCTTGGTGCTGCTTGTTCCCCAACCCTAGCCTGTCTGCATGGTATTATGATTTGATCTGTCTCAAAGTTAAACCTCTGCTCTGGAAATGATGCGACACCCAAGTTGAAGTTGGAGATTGGAAATCCAGCATTGTTGGTTGTTGTTTTGCTGGCAACAATTAGCAAGGCTAAGTAATTTTTTACCTATTTTTCTGGAGCTCATACTGAGACATAAGATAAATGTTTAAAACACGTCATATCAGTTTTTTTTATGTGTGGCAGCCATGTTGGATACTGAATTTAGGGGACGTCATTGATCCGTTTCTGTCAGGAAAAACGGAATGTCCCAATATTTGAGTACAAATATAAGATAGATGTGCCACCCTGAAGTTATTTATTCCCCCTCCTGGAAAACCTTTTGGATGGACATTGTTTCAAAACATATCTGCAGCCTTTATGTGTCATCAGCTCCCCTCACTTTTCTTTGCAGGGCCGTCTGATAAGTCTAGCAAAAAAAATAAAAAATCCTGAGCTGCACCTGCTTTAGAGGATTCATTTGCACAGCAGTGTGCACCTCATAGCCCCCACCTTAATGCAACATTGCAAACAGGGGAGATCAATGTGGGGGGAAAAAGGGGGATCATCACCATCCTATAAATGACCCCTACCCCACCTCCAGTAACCAGACACTTATGCATGACACTTTACATGAACATAAATTGAGAGGAGTAGTCAAGTTGCATGACAATGAGTTACATTGTTGCTGTATGTGTTCATATAACTAAGTAGTGTTTTTTTGTTTTGTTTTTTTACCTTTAGAGCCACTTTAGGGAGATTTTTGAATTGTCACTCCCTCACCCGCATATGTTGAGACAGTATTAGAAAATCTGCAATTCTATGACGACTTGATTTTGATCTTGGTCCCTATCTCTCCCCCACCAAGCCACCGTCTTTTAAAATGTCCTGGAGACGCCCCTGCTTACCTGCTTTCACTGAGCAGTGGATGTGGGCCTTTGACTCATAGTAGACCCAGTCGAATCCGGCTTCCACGGCGAGCCTGGACAAGGTGCCATACTTGCTCTTGTCTCTGTCCGAGGTGGTGATGTCCACGGCCCTGCCCTCGTAGTGCAGGGACTCGTCGAAGTGGTGCCCGTCCTCGTCCCAGCCCTCTGTGACCCGGAGCTTCACCCCGGGCCACTGGTTCATCACAGAGATGGCCAGCGAGTTCAGCTTGTCCTTGCATCTCTGCAGTGGGGCAGAAATCGGGTAAATCAGCTGAAACCAATGCAGATCATTCGAATAAATTGAACTAAATCTGAATCTTATTGACACATTTTCTCCATTATACATCTGCTTGTTTTTTTGTTTTTGTTTTTATATATATATATATCAGTAGCAAGGAAAGACGAACATTTGGACTCGGTGAAGCCTCTCCATCCCCACATGAATCCATGAATTCTCTCAGCTGTGCTGAAACACTGCACCTCTGATCCTGAGCTTGCATTTCTCAGTGTGAGCAGCAGCGTCAGAGGGCACAGCTCGGGTAAGAAAGCTGCTCATGAAATATGGATAAAGCACTGCATTCGCTTCACTGGCCCTATATCATCTGGGTCTTTGGTTTCTGGAAGGTGCGTGAAACGCCCCCCCCTCTCCCTCCTATCAAAGAAAGGACAATTTGAACAAGATAAGCACGTTATAAACGCTCAAAGCTAATGTTTTGTTGTTGTTGTTTACTTTAAATCAGTAACTGACTCTGGAGGTGATATGAAGATCATCTTTCCTTCAAATGTGTGTGCGAGCACTCAGAGAAGATACTTGGCCCTCTCCAGGACAACTGTTCTCAATATGTCAAATAAAACATCACAAAGAGACCTTTCAGACGTAGGGGAGGAGGAGGAGGGGGGGGGGGGGGGGGGATTTAACAAAAAGCCATTTAAGACTTCGGGTCGGAGCAGGGGGGGGGGGGACTTTCATTATTTCTGCTCCTGCAAAGTCCTGGAAAACGTGACATGCCTCCTTAAGTGGAGGTGTTATTAGTTTGCTGACAGACAAGACCTGTGAAATATCAGAGGAGCCTCGGCGGACAGCTCGAGATTTTTTGAGGTTTCACAGAGACCTTTAATCTGTGCATCACACTTGTAGCATGTGATGAATAAAAAAAAAATCAGTTTGGGGTGTGTGTGTGAGGGGGAGAGAGAGGGGCAACTCACAGAGTGGGGATTGTCGTAGTCATGAGCCGTAAAAAGCTTGAACCCTGTTTATTAATTCATCAGGTCGTGTGCCGCAAATCAAGCCAAATTCTGCTCAGCCACCATGCGTGAAGCGGAGCCCAGCGGGGAGCCTCCAAACCTGCGCTCTTGCGCTCCGGAGGGGTGAGTTGCTCGGCATCCAGCCTCTTAATCTTTTTTTTTTCCACAAATGATTTGGTTAGAGGAAAACACTTATCAGCTACCTGTCAGTGCAAACATCTCTTTCACTTATTACGCTGCATAAATGCCTACTTTAAAAGCGATTTAATCCATCAAGTCGAACTCATCTATAGATATCAGAGACTTAGACCAGATAGTTAAAAATGGAAAGTAAAATAAGAGAAAGTTGAGGACACCCTCGTTTCCACCTGTTTATTATGAGACACATGGAGCTGAGCGGTGAAGCCGCAGTACATGGTCCCACTTTTCAAGTTCCCTGGCAATGAACTGGACTTCGTTCACTGAGAAGCAGGGTCGCGTCTCCTTCAGTGAATTGTTTTGTACATGTTGTCACATCTCCCACCTACCAGAGTTACTTGCCTGCGCGACCATAGGCGAATATCTCTTTTTTAAAGCGCCAGAAACTTGGTTAAAAACTGCGCGTAAAGTTCTGCGCGCCAATGCGCGCAACCAAAGGCACAGTGCAAACCACGCTGGTAAATCTTTATACATAAGGCTTAAGTCACCTGCAGCCGCCGTCACTTTGCCCCGGTGTTGCCTCGTTGTAATAGTTTTATCAAGTCTTTTCAAAATAAGACATGGTCCAGGTTGACCATATTCCTGAAGAATAAGCCGTGACTAACAGTAACGTAGAAATATCCCCACACTTTTAACGAAGTTATCACCCTCCCTTCCACACGTGTTTAAATCTGTTCCAGGAGTGACACCCAAGTCCCTTTAAAACGTCCATTTCGATTGGAAACGAACCACAGAACCTCTAAGTTTATCCTCGCGGCTCCACTCTGGAAAGAAGCACATCTCCACCTGGGCCTGTAATGTCCTAATCCCCATCTTTCGGTAACTTAAACCTATCGGATAGAAGAGGAGAGAGGAGGGATATGTGGGGAGAGGCTGAGACCGCACGCACGCAGTGAATATTTCATCGGAGCCCTTGCCTGGTGCAAGGCGCGAGTTCAGCGACTCCGGCGCGCCACCGTCGCCACCATCACTCCCAAGCGTCGCATTTTTTTTAATTCTCACTGAGCCGATACGAACCCAAAGCCGCCCGTTTCGTTCAGTGTTTTCCTAATTCGCCGAGCTCTTAGTGCCGAGTGCGAGGACGGAGAGACGCGGCGTCCTGCAAGCGTTAGGAGGCAGGAGTCGAGTCGCGCAACAAGACCTGCGGTCCTTCCTGCAAAGCGCGCTTGCAGAAAACGCGCGACGGGTCCGCGTCCACTGGCTCCACACCCTTTACGAAACGCAACGTCGTTCACCGCACCGCTGCGCGCACAATCCAGATGGAAGAAATGTCTACAGCGCATCACCAGGGGAACGCAATAATCACCTTAATCCAGAAAAACACACACGCACATACATAGACACACACACACAAAAGAGTCAAAGAACGAGGCTCTGCAGAGCTTTCAGATGGAGCCTCATTCAGATACAAATATAGATATGAGGAGACGGAGGAGGAGGAGGTGGAGGAGGAGGAGGAAGAGGAGGAGAAGGGTGGGGAGGAGAGGGGAGGAGGGGGGGCGCATTAATATTTCAAATTCACTGTCACAATAATGAAGGCCGAGTGTCCTGACTGTCCGCCTGCACATCACATCCTCCAGCTGGATCTGCGAGAAAGTCCCAGGCTGGCGCATCAGAGTGCATTTGCATTTACAGTGAAGTTAAAAGGCTCAGTGTGAAGAGTTCAGACTTCATCCAACGTGCGCAATCGGTCTGACAGGGAGGCTGTTGCAGTGCTCCGGTGATGGTGGAGGAGGAAGGAAATATACAAGAAAAATAAAAAAAGAATCCTCCTCCCGCCCCCCACCAAAGAAATAAATAAATAAAAATAAAAAAAACAACAAAACAAGATTATTCAGTGCGCTTACCTGAGTCATCATCCTGTCGGCTCCTGTGTTCTCCTCATCCTTGAAGATGATGTCTGTGTTATAATTGGGAGTGAGCTCTTTAAAGCGCTCGGAGTTCCTGGTGATCTTGCCCTCGTATCTGCCGCTGGCCCCCAGGGTCTTCTCCGCCACGTTGGGGATGAACTGCTTGTACGCCAGAGGTGTCAGCTTCTTGGGGTGTCTCCTCCTGCCGTAGCCCCTGCCGGGTCCGCATCCCACCGCGGAGGACACCAAGGACAAGCAGATGAGAGCGACAGGAGCGATTCTGGTCCAGCGCTGATGATGCATGTTAAAAATAAAACAATGAAGGAAGGGAGAAAAAAAAAGAAAAAGAAAAGATCTAAAAAAAAAAAGAAAAAAAAGAGTCACCGCTGCGGCTGCTGTCTTATCTCAGCTGCCGATGTCCTTGTCTCCTCTCTTCTCCCCCTTTTTTTTCTTTTTTTTTCTTCCGCCTGCGTCTCTTGGTCTCTTACCGCGGCAGGTGCGGAAATGAGCGCCTCAGACTGATGGTAATAACGGGGCACATCGAAAGAGGATGTTTTTTAAAAAAAAAAAAAAAAAGAAGAAGAAGAAAAGTAGTGAGAGAATTATAAGCCACGGGATCTCTGGTTTAAACTGCAGCCGCTTGTGTGAGCCGAGCGCTTTTACTGCTTTGTATTATAGCAGCGATCTATAGCAGGGGTGGGACTTAATTGGCTCGCCTAGACAAACCCTCCTGATGTTATCCCAGTGAAAAAAGGGGGGTGGGGGGGGGTGGGGGAATCAGGGGGGAGAAAAAAAAAAGAAAGATTTTCTCCCACCTTACGGTTAGTCTCCCCTTCACGGAGGACGCGGGCTCCTCCTCCATGGGAAAACATCAATTATGAAGCACAGCGTCTCCAACCCTCCCGTTTTCCAGCCTGTTCGCAGCAGAGGGAGAAACTTGCAAAGTGCCGGACACAGATCTGAAATCAGTGTTAAGTTTCTCCCGCGTGTGCAGCGCGGGGCAACTCTCCGCATGGAGACACTCGCGGACGCGCATGTGCGTATACCTGTGTTTGGATGACTTCGCCGTGATCCGTGTCCGGTGAGGATAAAGACGGTGAAGACATCGAATAAAAAGGAGATCTCGCTTTGGGCATGAAACGAGCTGATCTGGCATCACCTTTGGAAAAAAAAACCCCACAAAACCTATATGCGCAAAGTTGCGCAAAAATGCCACCCGTGACACTTTTGGATAATCTAAAGTCTTATGCGATTCCAGTAAACTTACTTGAATTAATGTTGTGATTTTAACGGAAAAAATAGTCAAAATATTTCCGAAAGAATCAGATCTTTGGTGCGCTCGTGCTGTGCGCCATTTTACGCATCCAAGCAACAAGACAGGCCAACAGAAAACAACAACAACATATTATGTCCTAGATCCTATTGAAAAACTAACCAGGAACACCTACAATTCCAGAGACCGTTAGAATGAGCGGGTTTAATGATCAGATGAGTCTCCTACGTGTTAAAACATTCAGAATTAACCAAATGATCTCCACTGTTTTGCTCGACCGGTTCAAAGCAGGGCACAGCTGTGAAGTGGAAGAAAATAATATATGTTGTCCATATTTTTACCAGTGAACCCCCCCCAAAAAAACTGGCATGAAATTACAACTGTAAGCCTTCAGAGGTTTGTCTCTAGAACATCTAGAGATTGAAATGTTTGTCCTTTTTTTAGCTTAAGCTCAGTCACGTTCAGTTTTTAACTCCTGCCATAGATTCTTAGAATTTATTCAAAACTCCAACTTAGCTTTTCTATGGTTTTTAATACTGCAGGAAGGTGAACCTTTATTTCACTTTCACATCTATTCACACAAGTTTTAGTCCACCATTTTACTCCTTTATCAACTCCGAGTAGCTTCTCTGTCTCAGGTGATGCAAAAATGTCCCCATAGTTATCATGCTGCCTCAATGCTTGTCACTTTAATCCATCAATTGTTTGATAGGTTTGTAGTTGTGCCTTTCAGTGCACATTTTCAGATGAGTGAATGGAGATGTTCAAGACGTGGAACCTGACCCGTCTTCAAACTTCTCCAGAACTTTCTCCCTGACCTGTGTTCCCTGATCTTCGTGAAGATATATATATTTTTTGGTGACAAAAGTTCTCAAACACACCTTTGGGACTTTCATAGAACAGCTGGATTTATACCAAAGATCAAATGACAAAGGGGTGTCAGAGAAAAAGGATGATTAATGAAAATGCATATCACACTTTTTAGGCTTGTATTTGTCAAAAAAAAAAGAAATAAATAATTTAAAAAAACCCACTTAATTGTTCTCCAACTTCACAAATCCAAATAAAATACAACGAAAGTTGCAAATAATGTGACAAACTGTGGAGAAGTACAAGGGGTTTGAATACCTTTGAAAGTTATTGTAAAGATGAAGGGTGGGGGGAGTGCAGAGCTAATCATGTTCTATTTTGCACCTGTACTGTTTTCTTACGTATTCAACTAGACTTTATGAGTCAGCAATATAGAAAAGCTGCTTTGACCCAATACAAAACCAATTAAGTCTTGTTTGACTTACATACCTTCACTCTGTCAGTCCTAAACCCTCACTGCATTCAAGACACATGAGTTCAGACAAAAAAACAACAACAACAACAACAGATATTCAAAACAGTTTCAGGTATTAAGAAAAAAAAAAAAGATTTGTCTGATAACAAAGAGTAATTACAGGCAGAGGACTGTTTCGGGGCCAAGCTTGGCTCTCATCGCACAGACTGCGTGGCACGTTCGCTCTGAAGTGAGGACAGATATGCCAGGCTTTGGTGTGGCTTCAGTCTCATTAAAGCAGGCTCTGGCTGACCTCCAGTCTGGTGTTGTTCAAGCCTGTGCCAGGCTTGTGGGAACCAGAGGTGGGGGGGTGGGGGGTAAGACTACCTGCAGCTCAATGAGATCGTGATCGTCAGCTCCTGGCCAAAAGATGGCGTGTGCACCTGGCACACCGCTAAAATGCTTCCAGTGGCGGATTTCAGTTTGGGGTTTTTGACAGATTTCCTTAAGATGTCCTCCTGTATGGTTTGTTAGTCAAACACAAGGCTCACAGCAATTATGGGAGAACCACAGTCATTGTGTTTCGCCTGGTGGACCTCAGAAGTTTCCTTCAGCACAAGCAATCATAAAAATGTCTGTCAGGCAAAATAAAACTCACGATAAGGTGAATACTGTAGGCCAAAGAGGGTTCTTTGTAAATTAAGCGAGTGACAAAACGCGACGCGGAATGAAATGAATTATGGAGAAATCGCAATGAATTATGCAGCCGAAGGAGCGAGCTGCTCTGATGGGTCTGAACTTGAGTTTCTCCCGCAGAGGAAACCAAGAATCTTTCAGGCAGACCTGGGGCAAAGAATATTTGCAAACATTACACTTTAGTGGTTGGCTTTGGTCTACGGCAGCACCAAATGGGTGGAGTTAGAAGCTAAAAGCAAAGGAAATCTCTGCAGGCAGACAGTACAAATCTGGTAAATGAGAGTTATGGGAGACATTTTCTTTACTTTAACTGTCAAAAGGAGCAATTCAAAACAACAAGGTTTCATCAAAGATGAAATGATACGTAGCTTGATGTGTGGATTTAAATGAATCATATATGGACCCTGGACAGGTCACCAGTCTGACGCAGGGCACAGACAGTTTGGTACTTAAACTTTTCAATGTAGGTAGTTGCAACCATTCTTAGAGGGGATTTCAAATATTCACGCATTTCAGCTGTGGTCCCAAAGTCCCACCAGAAATTGGGGGTCTGCTGTACAACTCAAGAGGGAAAATCTGTGCGCTGGATAACAATTTGTAACGGACTCCACAAATCTGACCTCAATGGAGAAGTTGGCACCACCAGCTTAGTAAACGTGTGTAAGAAGGGGGCTTTTCACATCGCTCTCAACATACGATCTCCATAGTGGTGATCTCCATAGATCATGCTTTAGGGATGCCCTTTCAGTGTTGAGAATCACAGTTTCATTCACATTGTCATTAGGGTTAGATATGGCAGCAAAAGTCAGGTCTGTTTATGATGTAGTTTGGATGGGACTGAGGTCGTTTCAAATACACAATTCATACTGAGACGTTTGTTATGCCTTTCCCACTCACGCACACAGCAGCCAGTGAGTAATCACTTTTTGCCAGTTTTGCGTCTCTCCTCCCTCCAGACTTCACCTGCGCTGCTTCCTCCGCTAAGAAACACTCGCAGCTATTATGCTGCCTTTATTTGAAAATCCTCCCTCTTCATCTTGACATTCAAAGGAATTAATAGATATGCTGTTGCTAAGACGAAATCCACGCCTATGTTTGATTTCTCGAACCACAGTCCTCGTGAAGCACAAGCTAGATGCAACCAGGAGTGTTTGATGGAGTTTAACCAGAGTAAGTCCCCCCAATTACTGCTTAAAGCCTCCTCCTGTCTGAATGTTTTGTAACATTGTTAGACGGATTAGGACTACGGAATAATCACGCACAAAACATTTAAGCAGTGTCAGGCTGCTTGTGCTGTTTTCCCTTTGCTGCAAATAGGGTTTCCTTTCTGTCAGTCAGTCGGAAAGCCGGCCCAACCGCAATTTATTGTGGGTTTTTCTCCCTCGCTCGCAGGTGGAGTCCACATTCAGACCTTTATCCTGTTTTGAACATTTGACAAGCCGTTTACAACGCAGGTAGGTAGCCACCAATCCCACGAACATGTGTCCTCCTTTGTCCCGGAAATAATGTGTGAATGGCCCTCCTCTCAATGGTTTATCTAAGTCGCACGCATAAAGCATTATGTGGAAGCGGTGAGTAATAATCGAGCCCAACAGATACAGGTGCCCCGGAGCTAATCCCGTGAGCTACAAGGAGAATTTCACAATACTGTATTTGGAGTCGCAGCTCTCAGCGTGCCCCGGAGTCTGTAAAGGCATTTTATTTGCACTCTCCAGCCGCTCCCAATACTTAAACATTAAACGCCAAGGCTAGACAGGCAAAACCACTTTGAACTGCAGGGCAGGGTGAACTCTGAGGGAGGGGAGGGAGCGCAGAGAGCGCGCAGAGCAAAGGGGGGCCTGTGTTTGAGCTCAAGGTGAGTCAATGCAAAGCCATCACAGTCTTTTGCAATGGTGATGGAGAAGGGAGGAACCACATGTGTCAGTGTTTTTTTTTTTACTGTACTTAAAGTTTCACACCAGACAATATAAACAAAATCATATTGTTACTTTTACGCCTCTGTGCTTATGCGCAAAAATGTATGACGTAATATGCCTTTAGAGGTTATATGGAGTTATCTTTTAAAGCTGCATGACGTAATGATTTTAAAAGCTGAGTTTAATATATATAAAGAAATTGAGCTTCTCCTTGTAGTCCTACTTTTCTTTCATGCAATCTCTCAATTTCAGAGAGAAAAGAATATAATAACTGATAGCTACAAACATAACCACATCAGAAAAAAAGTTGTAAAATTGATGGATGATATATGCCCTGCAGAATGTACATCTAAGGTATTTGTGGAAAGTTCACCTATTCGCGCATCCTTTTGGAGAGCATATTTAAAATATTTAATAGAAAATGCATCTCGGGAAATTGAGACACCTTGACTCAATGCCACTTGACACTCTTCTGGCTGGCATGTGCAAAGCAGCCAATCTACGGGCAGCATTCATTTCCCTTGGCACTGATTAGATGTACTCCCAAGAGAGAATTTAAGAAAGACTCTGGATGTAAGGTTCTGTGGTAGTGCAAGATGGTTTCCACTCTGATATCAAGGATGGAAAATTAAATAAATACAGTTCAGTGATTGATACTGGCTGATCAGCAGCTAGGCCAAAATGCAGCAGTCCTGCAAAAGTAAATCAACCCTTGCTGCTTTTATAAGAATTAAGAATGAAAGAGGCAGCCAGGCACAGTTTATGTAATGAACAACATCCAGTGACTAACAGCAGGTGTGACCACTTGTAGAAAGGAAACTGTATTAAGTGTTTGCTCAGCTGAAGCATTCAAGTATGCGATACATATTGATGAGAAACAATCTGAGGAGGGTTATAACGACATCTGAAAATAGGAAGGATTTGATGACAAAATAATTAATTTGACTGCATTTTAAATTGTCGCATGGATGATTGTGACTTCTGGAAAAATGGCAATTGCACAAAAACCATCAAAGTGAAAGTGTTAGGCCGCCATAATATTAGAACTTTTATTTAAGCACAGTGGTGATTACAGACATCGAGTCAGAAACTTCTAACTGCCAATGTTTAAAACAATTTTGAGTCCACATTAAATTGTGTCATTCACTACTCATTCAATAACATTGCCAACCCCATCAGCTTACCCTGTAAGCTGAGCAGGAAAAGAATCTGTGTTATAGTGCAAAGTTAGACTCTGGAACAATACCGGTCCTGTAAATGAGAACAGGGTAGGTTTAGGTTTGGTCATGATGCACAAGACTGTGTTCAGAGACAGCAAATAAAAAGAAATGTCACCTTCACACTACTGGTGTCACAGGTAGACACACACTTTGCACACTGTGCAGTTATGGCATGGACAACAAACTCCTCTGTAACACACACTATTCTGGAGTCAAACAAGGGGGTATCGGTATGACATGAAGTTTGACTCAAATTTCTTCACTTCCCTCCTCTTATCTTCCCCCAAACCTTCATAATAAAGGAGTCAAAGCAGGAATTTTCCTCCAAATATGTGAAGCTTTCTCCCATGGCAACAAAAGCCTTTTTGCTGTTCCCCTTTATATCCAAATAGACTTGGCATGCTTGGAATGAATCAATATTGAATTGAATCAGAAATAAAACTGAATTGTGACTTTATGAATCAGAGCCATCCATTGTTAGAGTGACTAGCGTGGCCTGTTTCATATTTTCAGTGTTGAAATTTACAATACTGGCTTTTGTTGTGTAAAATTAATTCTGAAGCCTTTTGAGTGAAGAGCAAAACTCTGACCCAAATCATCAGTGACAATAAGCAGCAAAACTAGTAGAATGTAGTCAATTAAAAACAAAGAATAACTCAATCTTTTTTTAAAAATAGAACAGACTAATTTGAACTCTTGCAAGTATGAGCTGTCTGCTCCACTCTTGTGTAAATCAAAGCCCTCACCTTAACAACAACAAAAAAACTCCCAATGTCAGGAACCCATAACTAAAAGTAATGTCCTACAGTTGAAGTGCATTGCAAAAGGAGTCATTCCTCTTGAGCTTTCGCCACATGTTATCATACAACAACCACAAACGTTATAATGTTGTCAACTGGATTTCGTGTAATAGATGGACACAAACTCCATAGTGCTGGAAAGGATAGAACATGTTCTGTGGCTTTCAAAACGGTTGCAAATGCACACTTGAAAAGTGGTGAAGAGTCATATTCATTCAAATTTTTATTATCCCCAAGGGTCCAGTACAACTAATTTAATTTCAGTATAAAAGCAGCTGTTGTGAGAAGAGTTTAGAGGATTGTTGGAGAACATTAGTGGACTGTCATCAAGAAAATCAGCGCCATCGTTGGGACACACCAAAAAATCAGGTCATAAACAAATAATTATAATTATTAGTCATAATAACATATTTAAAGTTAAACTCAACTTTTTCCTTTTGTTTTTTTGCTAATAAACTGTCCAAATAGGTTATTTAGGGCTCTATCTTTATGTTTTTGAGCACATTTTGACATTCTGGGGCAACTGTTTTAGTTTGGTATTATTTTGCCTAAAACCGACTCACTGTACTGGCCGGTGAACAATTCTTAGTCAGTTGGTTGGCACTGCAGTAAGGCTTGGTACAACTTTGGTACAACTTCCTTACTTCAGGCATAAAAAGCACAGAGCTCACTCTTTCCCTTCCACACCTCTCTCTCACGGTGGCGAGTCAGGAGTTGGACTAGTAAGCGACAGGTGAGCATCGATGACATCATTGCAAGTCTCTATCTGATAGCATTACTCGGCTTTACAAATGTGCGATTTGTTCACAATGTGGACACGGAGTGGAGCAGGCGGGTCTTCTCTGCTCTGACCACCGGTGAAGGTATGGTGTTGAAAGAATGACTCTGTCAGTCTGGCTGCACTGCTTAGGAAGTGGGAGATGGTGATGGCGGCTGATGGCCACTCACCTGTCCCAAAAAACTACTTTGACGTTTGTGGCTGTAACGTAATGAAACATGGAACATTTCAGGCATGCTTTTCCAAAGTTTGACAAAAGCATAGGACCATATTCCTATTTTTCTTTTCTTTTTGTTGCACCATGTTGATTATACTCTCATATTTTCTCAAAACAAGAGTTACAAAGTGGCATAAAGAGCACAGTTAGCATATTATACCTAACACTAAATGTGAGCTCTGGCAGATGCAGCGCTTGTACCAACACATGTTGAGCTACAAGCTTACAGGAGAGCTTCAGTTGGAGAACACCACCAATGACTCGAAGACATAAAGTTGTGAAACAGCATTATAAATGATTAATGCCCCAATCTGATTCACTGTGATCTGAGAGCACTGGCTGTACAAATATACTTCTTAGAGATGAGCAATGTGCTTCAACATGAACTCCTCTGGGTTTGCTTTCATTAAAGTGAGGACACTGATTCTATCTCTCTAATGAGCCCTGAGTGCTTCGAGTGTGTGCCATTTCACCCCGGGCAGCAAAAAGCGATGGTAATAACTCCCCTCTGACTGAAAAGGGGAATAGGAACACAACAAACAGCAGGAAAAGCTTCAATCACGCCCCGTTAGCAGGCTACCACACTACCTGTGCCGACCGCAGTAACCACCTGTCTGCCTGAGTCACTTCATTTGTGATAACGAGGCGCTCAGACATTCCTCTCCTCAATCAGCTCTTTCTCATTTGTTGCAGTTATGAGTGCAAAACATCATGTCTCTCAGCAAACCGACGGCAAAACGTTTGTTTGTTTGCTCCCGTGCGAGGTAAAAAAAAATATAAAAATAATAATAATACGTTTTTGTTTTCCAGATATCTTTGTAGCCAAAAGAGGAGGAAGTGCTGGAGTGCAATAGGTAGACTCGGCGCTAGTGTTAAGTCAAAGCTGATAGCAATCAATCTATATCCTTCCCGCTTCTGCTCATTCATTCAGACCCCACTAATCCAGGAAACTGCAGCTGCTGATCAAGGTTGTTGCTTACAAGGAACAAGGAAGAAGAGCTGATGCAGTGAGACTCATATCTGACTGGAAAAGGTTTGAATGGACACGGATCTTTGTCAGCTGGATGTTTTTGATCACAATCTGTAGTGGAAATATTGCCAGTTTAACAGTGTTGACAAACTACGTGTACAGATAGGGTTTTATTTTACTAAGGCAACCGCAAGCATCAACATTTAGGAAACAGACTGAAGTCAAGAGGAAGCGATTTGTGGTTTGCAAACATTTTCATGAATAAAAGTCTTAACTCTGCCTTTGTTTTTCACTCCACCTGAGTTAATGACTTTGTAGCATAACATATTTCGGTAAATAACAATGCGAGACTTTTGGAGGCGTTTCTTCATGTAGAGACAGAAATTTTAGCCTCTTTGCAAATTAGTTCAGTCAGATTGACTAAGGAGCATGTATGGAAATCATTCTAACAAAGGGATGTGCTTCGATCTCAATCATTCTATATTTAGACTCTGGTAGTTGTCCTCCTCAAAGGTGAAGCTGCTCCAGGATGAATTCTGGAGCAGGTGTTCTTCCAGTATTGTCCTTTATTAAACACCAGGCTTCTTCCTATCCAATCTAACAACCCTTTCTGTCCCTCTTGAAACAAACTCTACCTCATGATGCTGCCACCACTATGCTTCATTATTTGGAGGTTGTAAATCAAGCTCGTGTGTGTTGTTTGTTTTCCTCCGAGCAGCGTGCTTAGACATCGACTTGTTCTGATATGACCTGAGCACCGTCTTCCACATGTTTGCGTGTCTCATACAAGATTTGTGGCAAACTGCAAATTTGACTTGTGCTTTTCTTCCAGCGGTGGCTTTCGTCTTGATTTGTAGAGTGTGCACAACCGGCGCTGGTTTGCTCCGGCAGGTTTACTGACCTGAGCTGCAAAGTCCTGCATCTCCATCGGAGACACCGTGAGAGTTTTGGGAGATTCCCAGCTGCACCTTGGCTTATACCTTCATGTCCTCAATAGCGAGGTCCACCCCGAGATGTCTTCAGGGTGGATCTTTTACCAGCAGTTCCCTCTCTGAGAGATGATTCATAAAACAGACCAAATCCATTGACGGCAGCTTCATAAAAAGAGCCAGGCTCTTGTAGCTATTTTATGATTTGTTTAGCCAGCTTGCTCTCGTGAGTTCAGGGTCTAATTGTCTTAAATGGCAGCGGCTTCTGTTTGTGACACTTAAAAGAGGCTATATTGAAGTGACCTGCATTAAAACCTTTGATGTACGGCGAGCGATGGATCGATTTAACTGAGAGCAAAGACCACAAACAGACACGCAGCTTAATTTAACTCTGCCACCAAATGTTCATTTGTGGTGAAATACATTTTATCAAAGACAAAGATAAACAAGATGTGACAGTAATTTATTCAGATGAACAAAAGGATTATGTATTCAAAACTAAAACAAGCCTTACCAGAAATACAATTTATTTTTTAAGAAAATATCATAAGTTTCCCCTCAGGCAACATTCTAAATCATAAAGAAAAAATTCATTTTCATTTACAATTTTATGGTTAATCTGCAAAATGTTGAAGTTACATATAGAAAATACCAACATTTACAAGGTAAAAATGAAGAATTAAGTTAGTTGATTTTCCCTTAATAAAAAGAGAAATCACAATTTCAAGACTGTAGCTTTTATTTTTCTGGTTTATTTCTATCTCACAATAGAATGGATGGATGGAGTTAAATAAGAAACAGTTATGAAAGTGAAGCTGTTAGACTTTGGCAGAGGTTCATCTTCCAGCAGGAGAATTACCAAGAACATGAAGGATTTAGTTTAAAGCATAATCAGGAATTAGAATGGTCTAGTCAAAGCGCAAACCTAAATCCAAGTGAGAATCCGAGGCAAGACTTGAAAGCTGGTTCTCACAGATCAAAGGTGAACACAAATACACGCCTCACATTTTTATATTTACATTTTAGAAATCTTTTCATTTCCCTCCAGTCGCACTCTTTGTGTTGACCTAAAATCACGTGGAGGTTTGTCGTTGTTCACTTACAAGGACACTCTTGCGAAGCAACGTGGCTGCAGTCTGCAAGCTCTCTTGACAAAGCACGATAAGTTTGAAACGATAGACAATACACATGTTTTTCCACCACAGTTGTTGATTCACAAGCTGAGGCGAGGCACATTCTTTCACTCTCCACCAAAGTTCACAAAGTCTAAAGGCTGCCTCTGCTCCTCGCTCCGTCTGTGCACAGCTCGGTAAGCCCAGGCTAATCCTGTCCTGCCACCGCAAATAAAACCCCAAGCCCTAAATACATTTCAGAAGTACAAACGAGGAACTGGAGCATTACTTTAGGTGGGATGTATGAAGACGAAGGTGGGCTGCTGGGACATGTCTCAGCAGGTCCTGACAACATATTTCGGTTGCCATATCGGCTGCTTTTCAGGATTGGGTTCCTATTGCAAATTGATCTCTGCGAAGGTCTAAGAAAGCACCTACGGTTTGGCTGCTCTGGTTTTAAACGAACTCAAGCCCATTTCCTGTCGACAGGTGGGAAACTCCTCATCCTTTATCTTTACTGCCTCAGAAAAGAAAAAAAAAACGTCTGCCCCATCGGTCTCAAAGGGAGGAGTTTCACCTTTCTTTCCAGTGTGCTGCTGAAGGTTTATAAAAGGCTTAGATCACAGGTGAGGGGATCACAGAGCAGACAGCACAGGTGTTTGAACAGTGAACTGAAGACTGTTTTAGTGCCCTGTATATTTGAACATAATCTCAAATCGTACGTTATGTTTCAGCTTTGTGAGGACGTGTTTCTGTCTGCAGATCAAAAGCACAGGAAACGGAGCTGCTCCCACTGGAGATGGTGGCAGCATATTGTACTGTCGCCCAGCTTGCAGATTATCCTGCTCAGGGCCTTTATTATTTAATACTAGCGTAAATTGATGATTGTTTAGGGCGCCTTAAAATTGATGTTTATGTCATTACAGGAAAGGTGCTTCCCCCCACTTTAGATCCTTTTTTTTTAGGTGTGTTTCTCATGTAACCTGGCCTCACGTTTATTTGAAAATTCCACGTTGAAAACGTTTGCGTACGAGTTTCATCCAAACATTTCCGCACCTTTTAAGGAAGGAAAACATTCTCCCCTTGCGAAGCTCCCTGAAAACTGACGAGACGGTGTGCAAAAGCTCACCCACTCGCTACAATGTCCAGGCTGCCAACCAGACTGGAGCTCAGCACTCAAAAATGCATCAAACTTACTGTCCTCAAAGTATTTTTCCTTAAATACGGAGGCACAGAGTGAGATGTTACTGTCTGAACAGGCAGACGTGGAGAGCCAAAGAGGTGCTAGAAGTTTTATCGCAGCAAAAGCTTGGCAAATCTGAGATTTAGTCTAAACCTAAGGTTTAGACTAAACCTTAGATGAAAAGGTGCAAAAACAGACTTGTACTAGGAGTGTCAGCTGCTCTGGTCCCTATCAGTCTGTTTGTCTGTCTGCGTGTCTGGGTCATAGTTGAAAGAGTGTGCAGTGTGACACACAGAGAGCCAGTGCAGAAAGCGCAGCAGTAGGCCGATTCATCCAAGGTGCTGTGGGGGTTGCTGGAGGTGGTTTATGGCGCTCCATAGATTTTGTAAAAATGTGTAAAAATGTAATTATTAGGCAGGAAATTTGTCCTTAGATTGTATTTATAGTAATGCTGCTTTGTATTTAAGGGTACAAGAGCGAAGAAAAGTTTTGCCAAAATTTTCCAGATTTTCATTTGTAACTATTTTGAAATTGAAGATTTTTCCCTCATCTTTGCAAAATTTTACAATAGTTCAGAATAAATATAACAGATTTATCATTTTCTCTATACCATTTTAATTAATTTGATCACCATTCACTTCAGGATCGTGGATGAGCTGGAGTTGATGGCAAAGGTGTGTGAAATCGAAAGGACAGGACCAAGACCGAGACATGCACACGCACACACACACACACACACACACACACACACACACACACACACACACACACACACACACACACACACACACA
>CAEGAF010137788.1:0-10572 GCA_903067075.1 Micropoecilia bifurca
AATCACCAACATCAACACTGTCCCCCCTTCCGATTGTTTTTTTTCTTTAAAAAAATCACCCCCCCCCCCCCCCCCCCCCCCCCCTTGGATCTCTCACGCTACGCCGCCTCGGGCCTTCGGGGTAAGATGTAACCTTCTCATGTCTCAATCATGTTTCTCAATGCTATAAAGCAGGCGTTTTAGCCTATCTCCTTCCCGAACTCGCTACCCTATTCTCATGCGCCACTCGGTGATGTTTCTATGGCTCCAGGGCTTTTAACCGAATGAACGAATAAATAGTAGCATCCCCCCAACAAGAGGTATTTGCAAAGTCTGCGACTCACGTCTCTTTGCAAGGCTATATCCGCAGTAAACCGGCTGCCGACGATGGCGAAGCTGGTCAATATTCACTCTCTCCATGGCTAATCTCTGTAGGGTCCAGTCCAAGTGCTTTTCTAATTGTTGAACAAGTCAAATTATTGCTTGTTTCAGCCATTACCCAGTTATCGCGTAACATCAAATCTTGTTCCATGTCCCATTCACTACTTGCCAACGCAAAGTGGTCAGCTTTAATAATAAAGTCCGGGTTCGACTTAGAAATCTTCCCCCGATACATAACGCATCGCGGCTGATCGCTGTTTCACGTCGCTTCCCCACTTCCCACATCGTGTCCTCTGTTTATTTTCACTGTTAATCTGTCTAATTGGTTGTCTTCTAAGCCGCCCACAATCACCTTGAACCCCGAGTCGCTAGTGCTGGGCTTTCCCTGTGCAGCAGCATCGAGTCCTGCTGTGATACTGCGATACTGAGCTCGCAGGAGCTGCACGAGCCACGTCAGCAAATCCCAAAGAACTTTGCACAGTTTTCCCCAAACTAACCATCTGAGTGGAGTAATGTCGTTGGAAGCAGGCACGTTGGCTAGTGCTGATGAGCAAATATCAATCCAGGACCTAAGCTCGTTAACAGTTAGCCTGTCAAAATACGCATGTTTACGTACAGCTTCATAGATTCATTCCGCCCCCCCAACATAAGTTGATACCTCCCCCCCTCCTCCACACCTTGTGCATCCGTAGCCGGGTCCAAGTTGCATCTCTTGCCTAAGATCGTCCAAAATCTGCATGCTATTATTTCCCAAGCCATCCTGTCTCCCCAGGTCGATGCAGCCTACTTTCTAGCCCACCCAGGTTCCTCGCTCAAATGCGTTCGTTCTAGTCTCACCTCAGAGCAGATTGCCATTAACAGTCTTTCTCGCGGGCC
This sequence comes from Micropoecilia bifurca, assembly GCA_903067075.1. Lineage (NCBI taxonomy): Eukaryota > Metazoa > Chordata > Actinopteri > Cyprinodontiformes > Poeciliidae > Micropoecilia > Micropoecilia bifurca. Next base: position 1,237 of record CAEGAF010137788.1, read on the forward strand.
AATCGGCAACAATCAACCAGGATTTGCAGCATTCCTAAGCACAGCCATCCGGAGGATCTAATCCTCCAGTTCCTCCAGCCAAAAAAAAGCCAAAAAAAAAAAAAAACAACCTTCATTTCAGCAGTTCATGTCCTCAGCGTTTTACTACTCGTTCCATTGCCATAACCTGCTTCCTCAAGGGGAATTTCTGCAAGCGATCCCATGTCACCGCTTTCCACCATAAGCAGTCGCGTCCCAACCATAAAGCTGAGACTCCACTCATCTGTTTCATGACATCAACCGGCACCAATCATGTTCGCATCTCCGCTCATTTTCAGCCCTGGTTATTCTAACATCGTTGCTGATGAGCCGTCACTCTCAACCCCCATCCAGCCCAGTCCCACTTCTGGTCAAGGTCACCCTCTTCAAATCTCAATCTCATGTCTCGCACTGAAATCTATTCCTTATATTTTCTTAGGCTTGTTTTCTCATTCGAGTTCAAACTTATATTCTTCATGTCCGTCTATCATTTCAAGCTCCCATATCCGCGCAACCTCGACGCCAGAATCTATGTGTCATCATTCAGCCTCTAGATTTCAGTCTTAAGGATATCCATTCAGTATCACAAAAATAGCTTTGTCATTTTATCCTTATAATTATTCTTAACTCTTCTCCGTGCTCGCAGCTTCCTTCAGTGCCAGTAGCACTGGTGGTGGTCGGTCAACCTCATCCAAAGCTCTCGCTCTTTTCCAGAAATGTTATACGCACCGTCCCCTTTTGTCCTTCACCCCTTATAAATTCTTGTCCCGTCATACAGAGCATTACATGTCAGTCTCCTCCATATCTTTGTCAGCTTTTAACTAAATGTTCTGCTGCCCGCAGTCTCCGCTCCTCAAGTCAGAATCTTTTGGCCGTTTCACGAACATTGTTAAAACTAAAGGGGACGGGGCCCTTCAGCTGGTGGCCTTCAGGCTGTGGATCAGTTCGACTTTACAGCTCCGTTGCCGACCGGTGAGGCTTTTAAAGACGACTACAAACGCTTTTATCTCTCCATTTCGCCCCTTGCTTCGTTTTGAGTTGTTTTTGTTTCTTTGTAATTGCATTTTCAGCACCGTGATTTCATCTAGGAAAAGCGCTTTATAAATAACTTTTCTTACTCATTTCAGGTTTCATCTAGATCGACCTCAGCTCACCCACATCCTCTGTCGCACTGCGAGGCTAACTTTAATTCTAGCATCTCGTTTCCGGTAGCAAGAAGTTGTCTCCTCCCTTTCTGACCCATCCTCTCTTTTCTTTCATTTTCCCATCATGCTGGTAATGCTCAGCCGTCCATTTCACCTGCTAAATATAATTTTATAGCATCACCCCAGCCGGCCTACATCTACCAGCACCTCACCTCTTAACGCCCCAGCCACCAGCAGCTGGCCTACATCTACCAGCTCTTCGCCATCATATGCTTTGGCGTCCCCCGCTGGCCTCATCTACCAGCACCTGACCTTTTTACGCCCCAGTAACCAGCGGCTGGCCTAAATCTACCAGCCTCTCGCCATCATATGCTTTGGCGTCCCCCACTGGGCCTTCATCTACCAGCACCTGACCTTTTTAACACACCAGTCACCAGCAGCTGGCCTACATCTACCAGCCTCTCGCCAACATGCGATTCGGCGTCCCCTGCTGGCCTTCATCTGCCAGCACCTGACCTTGTTAACGCCCAAGTCACCAGCAGCTGGCCTACTCTACCAGCCTCTGGTTATCATCTGCTTCAGCAACCCCCGCCGGCCTCCATCTACCAGCACCTCACCTTTTAATGTGCCATTAACCAGCAGCTGGCCTGCATCTACCAGCATCCCACCATTTCCCGCCTCACGGTGTCCTCTCCCGGCTTTCAACTACCAGCTACCTCTCATTCAACGCCTGGCGGTGTCCCTTTTCGCCCCCTATCTATCCCAGGTAACCTCTTCCTCATGTATCCTGTCACCTTCGCTGTTTCATCTCTACCTCCATAAATAAATACATTTTTCCTGCATCCTCCGTGCAAGTATCCACTTTCCTTCTTCTCTAGTCCATCACTTCTCTCCCTTCTGCTAGAGCGTAGCACAGTTCAGGCAAAAAAGCAGCTGGCCTTCATCTACCAGCATTCCCTCCTTCGGTGCCTTGCAGCAACCCCTAATGGCCTACCTCTCCCAGCAGCCAATCACCATTGTTTTGGGGGGTCCTTTTGGCCCCTATTCATCTTGTTCCTTATCGAGGCCCTAGTAACCTCCTCCATATTTTCGCCTCCTCCGATCCTTAAGTTCCATCTCAAAACCCTGTATTAGTACCTCTCCTACCTGGGGTTCGGCCCCAGCCTCAGCCCCATTTTTGGGGGGTCTACATTCCTATGCTTCTTCAGGAATGTTCATCGAGCTTATCGAAGTCCAGCTCGATGTCCCCGGCCGGGGCCTGACCGCCAAAGGACTTTGTTTATTTTCATGTTCATTTTGTCATTAAACACTTTTAATCGCTTTTCTCTCTCCGTCTGAGTCTCTCCAGATTGAAATTACAGTACTCCTAGAAGCATGTCTCCGTCTCTTGTTACATCTCTCATTTTTAGCAGAATTTGTACAGCAGGTCCTGAGGAGGAGCAGCTCTTTTAGGGACTTTTTTAAAGTACAAAGTGAAAGTGAATACCAATAAGCAACTCCTTTGTAGAATAAAAATTTAATTACAGATCAAACTAAATATGAATAAGACATTTTGCACTTTTTCTTTTCAATTTTCTAGGACTAGCAGAGAAGTCCCTGGTGACATGTATTTGCTAAATGCCACAAAACGTAGCAAAAATATCCTTTAGATTTTTCTTTTGGAACATTCTTTGAATTCAGAAGTTTACATTCATCTTGGTCAGCATCAGCAGCATCAGCGATGACTGTCTTTTAAACAGCGTGACGTGGATCTAACCTTTCAGGTTTCCTTCCACAAGTTTCTCACAGTTGTTTAATTCTGGCAGAATGGAACTGAATCATATCAGGTCTACCTGCAACTTGTCCACAGGATTCAAATCAGAGTTTTTTTGATGGTCACACCAAACACAATGAGTTTGCTGTTCTTGAGCCACTTTGTTACCAGTCTGGTTTTACTCTTTGGGTTATTGTGCATTTGGAAGAGTAATCTGTGCCCAAGTTTTTACATCCTGGCTGATGTCTTTAGATGTTGCTTCAATATTTCCACATAATGTTCTTTTGTCATGATGCCATCTGTTTTATAAAAGTACCAGCTCCTCCTGCAGCCAACATGATGCTGCCACTGTCATACCTTAAGTTAGGATGGTACAACCGTCACAGTTTTTCCTCCAAATGTAATAATTGTTATTGTGGTCAAACAGTTCCTTTTTAATTCTATCAGACCAGAAGACGTCTCAATAAATGAAGGCCTTTGTCCGTGTAAACATTTGCAAACTGCAGTCTGGCTTTTTCTTTTGGAGTAATGGCTTCTTCCTTGTTGAGGGGTCTTTCAGTCTATGTGGACACAGGACATGTTCCACTGTGGATAAGAACAACTAAAATATATTTTCTGGATAAATTCCAAATCCTTAGTTTACTCAGCTATTTATAAACTTTCAGTTAAATACATTTTGATATCTGTGGTGAAGTTTTGGCTATCGACAAGAATAAGAATAATTGAAAAATTAGAATACAGTAACTGGAGAGTAAAATTTCTATATTTTTGAAGTCCAACACAATAACATTAATGAATGTTTTCAAATCCAAACTGTTCAAATAATATAAGCAGCAAGAACAAGTCAGATATTAAAGCACATATATTTTTTAATTTCTTGAAGAAAGTATGTTACAAATTCAGGGGAGAGCAATTTTAAAAACCACAAAGCAAGGACAACAATGTTTCCCCAGTGTTTAAAAATAAAAAAATCACTATTGCAGACTAAGAGGCTCAACATCATTCAGGCCAAACTTTCTGCTGTTTGTATCATTGCCTATGATGTTTCTAGAGTTGATAACAAGCCTCCTGTGTTTGTGAAAAGAATGAGAGTCAGCAGTTTTCTCGTGATTCAGCATCTGACCAATAGAAGTAGAACCGAAAAACATGAAGAAAACAAAACATTCCCTCCCACACCAGTGACAGTCAAAACAGAGACAAGCCAAGAACAGGACTGAAACAGACCAGACGTAAGCAAAAGGAAAGGAGGACAGGAAGGTTTTCAGATTGGCGAACAGAGCTGGAGGATGTTGTGATGTTGTCCTTACTAACCTGCGCAGGCTGCTGTGGACTGCTCAGATGCAGGCTTCTTCAGACTGGGACATTTAAATATTTGGGGGTTTTGGAAGCTGTGGATGCGGGATATCTACTTTAACATTGTAACAGGAACATAATGCTTAAATTCAGAGTCACACATGGCTCCAGGTGTGTATATGTGTGCTTGTTGATGATAAGGTTTGCAGTAATACTATGCTTTACGCCATGTCATTGCAGGGGGGGAGCGGGAAACAGTATGGATGAATGAAAAAAACAACGATGAACACTATGCGCTTGGGTTTTACCTTAGAATGACCAACTTTCTGTTATTCTTATGTCAATTTGATACAGTAGGTGCTTCTGCACTTATCTGTGTCCTCAGTCACTGTTTTCAGCAGTTAAAACTGTATAAGCCCCTGTTAACACATTGTAACCTGTTTTTTCGAGCTGCCTTTAAACACAAAATGAGCGCTGCGACCATGGACATAATATAGATGCTTCATGGACCGCTCTCGCCTATTGTTGCTGACAAGATTTAGGGCAGCCATCTTGGAGTGGTCTACCACTCCACTCAGCGTTATGTGTTTAGCAGGCACAATGACGTATACGCCATTTAATTGATCATAACACGCTTTTTTGTTACTGAAAACCATATTCAAACATCTATCAAAGCTACATTTATAAAGAATTGTATTATTTAAGTATGTTTTTAATACATAGTTCAGCATATTTAAATATGCTTAGTGGCTATAACAATAGAATAGGAATGGAATATTCTGATATCGATGTATGATATTACAAAGCACATAGCCATTCATAATTTATTTTAAAAAATTATTTAGTAATATCAATGATTAATACTGAATAATATATATTGGATAAATGTTTATATGTATGTATGCTTAGACATACATATATGTATATGTTTTTCAGTCAACGAGTTCTAGCTTCAGAGTGATTCAGCAGCTGAGATTGAGTCCAAAATACGATGCGAGATTCATTCGTCTCTCTTTATAGATTCTCCCTCTTCTTCCTCACATCATGTCTTTATTAAACTTTCAAAACAAAAACGGAAGATTTGGGATGTATCTTACTAGGGAAAGAATTACATATAAATAATAGTCTTTACCACCTGTGTAAACTTTGCTGGTGAATGTTATAACACATAATATAAGTTTTACAATATGTGTTACATTGTTTCATTTCTAATGTTGTGTCAGATAATCTAAGTTAATGTTAGAGAATAAGTCTTCATTCTCAACCTTCATAGCGAGGCTGAACCCCTTATTACACCAAGCACTATAGGTAATATTAGCTAGTATCTCGCCAGTGGACATAAATACAGAAAAGTAATATTCCAATTACAATATATATACACAATACACAATAATATGCCAATCTTACTTGTGAAATGTTATTTGTGGAGCCTCACATGAATAGTCCATCGATCCGAACAACAATATCCCTCAGTGCTGAGGCATCTCCTGCTGTTTTGATTGAGCAAAGTAGGAGGGACTACCGCTCCAAAATGGCCGCCGTATTTCCTGCGCCGGAGCAGCCAATGCGGTGTCTACTCTTATATTACGTCTATGGCTACGCTCGCCCTGGGTTTACACCTGTGTGGCAGCGACGGAGACCTACTGCTGCTGTACTCAGGCGTGTGTTAGAATCATGACAGCAAACTAGCAAAAACGCAAAGAACTTTTTACAGTTTTTCCTCCAAACTAACAGTCTGAGTTGAGTAGTGCTGTTGGATGCAGCAGTGACGCACGGTGAGGTTCATAGCTGATGAGGCACTGACTTAATCATAATCAGATTTACAAATCTAGACCCCATGCAAGTTATTGTTTACATAAGACATTTTTGCGCATGCGGACAATGCTGGAGGGTAAAATGGCTATTCCTTTACATACCATCCATAGCCGTAGAATAATTCCGTTAAGGCAATCAAACTTGGACATAGATATTAATTTCGTGCTGTGCTCCACAGCAAAGTGAAAAATCCTTAAAGAACAACTCAAAACCATGTCACCATGCCATAGCAACTGACAACAACACCACTAAAATTAAACACTCAGATATTTCCCAGAATAAAGAGCAGAATATTCAGTCTGTTGCAATATTATGGTTTTAGGCTTAATGATTACTTTGGGATTATTTATTAGTGATTGTTGTGGTAAGAGGAGAAAACTATAAATATATTGCTGCACTTGACTTTAATGCATGGCTAGCTGCTAGTTCACTGCTACTGTCTCTTACTCTGTGGAGAAACTAAGTCGATCACTCTCCATTGCCCCTACCACTCACACACATCATTCAACCAGGTAGTCTCTCCGTGTTGGTAATCCACAGGGGAGGCCCAGCAGAAAAAGTTTGGGAACCACTGCTTTACATGTCAGTAGGAAGCTAAGCTACTTTTATGTTGCAGAACTGGTTCTGATTTCAGTTTTAACTACCAGTTCTGTAGAAAGATTTAAACTGTTTTGTTGACATGTTCTAACATTCAAATTTTGTATTTCTCTATTTTCTTTCAGCCACAATGAAAGAAAAGTGACCTGCAAGCACCCAGTGTCAGGCATCCCATCACAAGACAACTGCATCTTTGTTGTAAATGAACAGTAAGTATCTCTGCACCATGACACACCCAGATAGTGTTATGTGTCCCTCTGCTGTGGACTGAAATGTCCAATACAAATTAATTAACTGATTTATTTTGTGAATCACTGTTGGATCCGTGCAGCAAAAAATGCACTGTATACCGTGTGTTTTATTTAGGCTTAACTTCTCTTTTTCTGTGGACAATCATAAAACCATGCTTAACTCTGTTCCAGTTACTGGTATTCTTAGTCACAGAATTGTTTACAGAAGTTTCTGTAAAGATGGGCATTTTTTTAGCTAAAAATGCTAAATATTAAGTAATATCTTTGATTTTGCTGCACCTTTAATATGCTTAATTTCATCATCAGTAAAATGACTCGCTGCTGATTGGGTATCCGTTCAGTTCTCCTCACACAGCTTCACAGAAAATCTGCACTATATTGAGAAAAGTATTTGCTCACCCATCCAAATGATCAGAATCAGGTGTTCCAATCACTTCTATGGTCACAGGTTATAAAATTAAGCACCTTGGCATGCAGACCATTTTACAGATATTTGTGAAGAATAAATTGTTCTCAGGAGCTCAGTGAATTCCACCATGGAACTATGACAGGATGCCACCTGTCATGAAATTTCCTCACTTCTAAATATTCTACAGTCAACTGTCAGCCGGATTATAAAAAGATGGAAGTGTTTGGAAACTACAGCACAAAGTGGTAGGCCATGTAAACGATGGAGCGCAGTCATCAGATGCTGAAGCGCATAGTGTGAAGAGGTCGTCAGCTTTCTGCAGAGTCGATCACTACAGACCTCCAAACTTCATGTGGCCTTCAGATTGGCTCCAGAGCAGTGCACAGAGAGCTTCATGGAATGGGTTTCCATGATTACCGGCTGCATCCAAGCCATAAAGCAATCTGATGGACAAGTCTGGGTTTGGTGGTTGCCAGGAGAACAGTACATGTCTGACTGCATTGTGCCAAGTGTAAAGTTTGGAGGAGGGGATTGGTTTTCAGGAGCTGGGCTTCACCCTTTAGTTCCAGTGTAAGGATCTCGGAATGCTTCATCATACCAAGACATTTTGGATAATTCCAGGATTCTAACTTTGTGGGAACATTTAGAGCTGGGCTGAATATGAGTTGTGCACCAGAGCACAAAGCAAGCTCCATAAACACATGGATGGAAGAGTCCGGTATGGATGAACTTGACTGGCCTGCACAGAGTCCTGACCTTAACCCAATATAACACCTTTGGGATGAATTAGAGCAGAAACTGAGAGCCAGGCCTTCTCGTATTAGACCTCACAAATACACTTTTGGAAGAATGGTCAAAAATCCCCATAAGCACATTCCTAATGGTTGTGGACAGCCATCCCAGAAGAGCAGAAGCTGTTCTAGCTACAGAGAGTGGACCAACATCATAATGAACCCTATGGATTAGGGATTAGGATGTTACTTAAACTCATATGTGAGTCGAGGCAGGTGAGTGAATACTTCTGACAAGGTAGTGTGTGTTCTGCCTCTCAAGGATAACCAGTAAACAATGAAAATGAATAAAATTCAGGAAGATGATATTGTAAAAGAAATATACAGGTAAATCTTACACAACAAACAAAATAGAACAAATTGCCCTGCGACAGACTGGCGACCTGTCCAGGGCAAATCCCGCCTCTCGCCCGGAACGTCAGCTGGAGATAGGCACCAGCAACCCTCCCGACCCCCCTAAGGGACAAGGGTGCAAAGAAAATGGATGGATGGATGGAAATCTGTGATTACACACCACACCTCTAAAAAATGTTTTCATCTATAGGCCATGCATCTCTGATTATCTACACACAGGCCCAAAACATTACCAACACTTTTCATTTCAACTGCTAACAAGTTCACTATGGGAACAGTTTTCTCACTCCATTTCTGACTCTCTCATTCTTTTCACATACTCACACCCATTTCAACTCCCAATTATCTATTTGCTCTTACCTCTCCTTGTTGAAAACACCACTGTGCCTCTCTGTGGATGTCATGTGAATCAGTTGTATTATTTATATTTTTAACCTGGTTAGGCAGAATGTAAGTAAAAAAGTTATGATTAATGAAAAGTGTTTAATTGGTGTTTGCCTGCTAATGGGAATTTCAACTTATTCCACCACACAACATGATTGAAGATGAAGGTGATGGACTGTAATGTGTACTTTCCATGTGATTTGCAGGATTGCTAATTATCAAACCTGCACAATCTCAGCCCTTGGCCTTTGTGACAAAAAGTTTATTTCAACACATAAGTCATAAGTAGCAAAAAATCAAGCAAGCCAGATTGTGTATGACTCTATCTTATTGTCATGATTTGAGGTACGGTGAGGTGAGAGAGACGCCGTCGAGCCCAGGAGGTCATAGTGAAAATGATTTTTACTGAAATAAACCGGAGGCACAGGGAACAGACAGGTAAGTATGACGAGGACCCGACGAGGAACAGAGACAACAGGGGAGACTAAATACACGAGGGGTAATCAACAGAACGAGACACAGCTGG
>CAEGAF010137789.1:0-45567 GCA_903067075.1 Micropoecilia bifurca
ATATATATATATAATAGTCTACTATGATTTATAGATAGTTTTCCCTCAATATGTCTATTTGTTTAACTAAAATGCTGCATATATTCAAGGTTGAGCATGTTAAAAAAATCCCCCTCCTCTTTTACCATCAGTATTTTTTTGCTTTTGTTGCTAACCGTCCAAATGTGTCCTGAGATCCAGAGTGTGTCTGTGTTTCTGCGTCATGCTGGGATGTGGCCCGTCGGCTCCCCGGCTCCTTACAGCACATTGGGACTTTCGTCTTTCTTCTGGTAATAAACAACAGCCCCGCTCTTTGTTGTTGCTTCTTTACTCCGTGTCTCTCTCCCCCTATCACTTCTTCCCTCTCTTTTCCATCGTAATTAGCTCCCCTCCACTCCGACTTCAAACCCTGCGGTCGGAGCAGCGCATACCGCAGCGAGGAAGACGAGTGGAGAGAGGAAGAAAGGAGGCATTGTTCCTTCATAAAGGCAGATAAGAGCCCAATAACCAGAGGGCAAGTGGAGTCAAAATAGTCCCTGTGAGTTCGTGATGGCGGCGATAAAGAAACAGTTTTTCCCTCAACAATTTAGATGCTAATGGGTTGATAGGGGAGGCTGAACGCAGAGCCAAGACTCAGACCTTTTGGATTTCTGTTGGTTTTCTTCCAGTTTTTACTTCCCAGATATTTACCATAGTTTTTAAACTGTTTTAACCCGTTTGGATTTAACTCTTTAGATCTAATCCGTGTAGAAATTCACCCCAAAACCAGATACGAAGTTCCTCAACGAGCTTCTGGAAGGTGGATGGAAAGGCCTTGGTGGACATTTTCATGTCTGATGGTCCAGTAGACTCAATTGGGGATTAAAGTTGTAATATTTGTTTTATTTTCATCTGCTGTGGTTTGTTTTCACACTGCACTATCTCAAACAAACCAAAAGAATTGAAAAACTTGTTCACCTCCTCACCTGTGGGGGCGCTGCCCCATAAAAACCTCTGAACTAGACACTGAGTGCAACTTCCTTCTTCACAAAAGTAGACTCAGATTTTAATGGATGTAAAGTTGTTTTTGTTGTCTTTGTTAAAAAGCACTGAACCATTTTTCCCACTAGCAGTAGACCAGCATGTTTAGTCTTGGTTGTATTTACCCAGAATGCCTTGCACTGTAATCCACTTCCTGCTTTTGGAGGAGTCTCTGATCCACCTGCATTCACATAAGCATTTTAGTTCACAGATCAAGGAACTGAAATGAAAAGATTGATCTCCTCCAGCTTCTTCTTGAGCCAATATTGCCATCTGCACCAAAAACAACCAATCAGAGCCAGAAGGCGGGTCTTAGTGCTGTCAATCACCCTCATGAACTAAAAAATTAGCTAAACAACAGCTAAATTAGAAACAATCTTTTATCTACAGTCATCATTGGCCATGCTAACTTGCCTTAGCACAACAGGCTATGCTAGCTGCAGCGTAGCAGAGAACATATTGAGAAGGATAATTGGCAGCGCTAAGATTCGCCTAATGACTCTGATTGGTTGTTTCTAATTGCGCTGGAAAACAGCACAGGAGTTAAATTTTCACAGATTTCTGTCTCATAACAAACATGGTGAAGTAAATGTGTCAAAAATATTTTTTACATTCTGCAATTTGAAGGCTGGGATTTTAATGTGTTAATTTTGATTGACTAAATTAATGGCATTAATTTCATTTCTTTCTTTTCACATAAGTTTTATCTTTCCATGTCAACGTCCTCACTTCTCAGAAGAAAACAGCCAATGCTGCAGAAATTGTGGATGTCATAAAGCACATTATTATCATATTTTTTGGGGAATATCATGTTCTCCAAAAATACTGGGATGATATAAACAAAGCAGTTAACCGTATCTTTCACATCTATATTTCAGAACTATGTTTCTGGGCTTCAAACCCATAAAGTGCAGTAAATAGACAGCAATGAGAGAAAATGGATGGCCATTTTCAAACTCTGGAATAAATGGGAATATATGTCAAACAATATCTGCTGGAAATCATTTAGAATGTTAGTACAAAATGAGCTAAGATAAAAAATTCTAGTTAGTACTTTTATACAAAGATTTGTTGTCTCAGTCTGTTGAAACGTTGATTTATAGTTTCACATAATGCAACACTTATTGTTCATCTGTTCAGGTTTTATTTGTTTCAGGAAATATAAATAATAATTAGGAAATAATTAATCAATTGTTAAAAATTAGGAAATAGATATTAAAATAAAATGTGACAGTAAATAAAAATGTGTGATAAATAATACAGAATATTAAAAATGAGCCAAAATAAATAAAATGAAAATAAATGTAAAAATGGCATTAATAACTGTAGAAAATATACAATTAAGAAATAAAGAAAAAACTAAGAAATCAAACAATAGCATTTGTAAATAAATGGAAAATTAGATAACATTGAATTAATACTGTTGCAACATATTAACTCATGTTACACTACAATCGAAAAACCTTTGAAAGTTCTTACTTTTTAAAGTTTGGATACAATTTTTGGTATATTAATTACTTTATAATGACATTTATTTTATTACATATTTATTACCAACTTTGGCAGGCTCAGTCCTCCGTAGAACAGTGAATCAATCCCAAGTATCACTACAACCAAAAAATTGTTATCCAACACGAAGTCTGCTTGGTTTCCCAAGCTGCTTTTATTTAGAATAATTTAGATGTAAAAAATAAAAAAAATCCAGAAATAATTGGGGGGAAAAAACAGAAAATTATCCCACTAAGATAACCATGAATAAAACAGTTTTATAATAAATATCACCCTTTATGTCTTTCTTGCAACTCTGTTTTGTGTTTATGCCTCTCTGCTTCATAATAATAATAATTTTTCACCTCCTCTATCTTCTTTCAGCTTTAAGCTAACATTGTCCAGCAGGACATTTACATTTATTATCCACTTCCTGGTATTGATCAGTGACTCTGAGCTCCCAGTTCATCAATACCTGGCTTCAGTTTCCACTAATCGATCAGCCTCACTGGTTATAACGATGTTCCTCTGGGTCAGATTCTCAGTGAGACACAAGAAAGAATGAAAAATAAAAAGATTAAATTACTCTAAAGCACGGGGTCCAATCTGAGGCTCGGGGGCCACAAATGGCCCCTGAAGTAATTTTGTGTGGCCCTCAAAAAGAACTTAAGACTTTTTTAATTTCTTTACTGAAAATGTTGGGAACATTTCCAAGTGTTTACACTTTAATAACATGTTTTTTTAAGTTATTAGTAAACTTTAATGTAAATGTTGCGTTTATTTTAATAAAACCCTTTTTTGTTTTAGTTCTACATGATTTATGGATAATTTTCTCCAAAAAAGGATAATAAAATGTATGTGTTTATTGTTGAGCAAGTTAATAAAATCATAATATTATTACTTTATTTTTATAATATTAGACTGAGTTCTTGTATTATTTCGACATTATTCATGTACAAATTTATTTTGGTAATATAATTGTGGCCCTAATACTTCATCATATTCAACTTGATGTTACTAAATATTTGAAAACCACTGATGTGAAGTATTTTTAATCAGTATCTTTCAGAATACGCATTGATTAGTGCCAATAATTGTAGTAATTTTGCCCCTTTTTTAAATTAAAAAACAATTTGGTGCAGTTGTCACGTCTTCAGAGTTAGATGGCGCTGTTGGACACTTGGAGGATAAAACACCTGCTGGATTTTCTCTCATTCGAGCCGATCGACCTGTTGGCTTTCATGTCTGTTTCACATGAAAGCTGGATTTTCTTCAAAGAGCCAGTTGATATATATTATTTATACGTTTCCCAGCTGCCATGCTGTCCACCAGAGTGTGTTCTGCTGTTTCTGTGAGGACCAGTTTGATTTCTAATGAGCATTTTTTGCTTTTTAATGACCCTCAGAGTCCAGGTTTGGGTTTTGTTTTGGGAACTTGGACTCGGTGAAGTTCAGCGACTCGGTTTTGAGGCGTTCAGGTCCTCAGAAGTGTAGAAATCCAAGGTGAAATCTGTGTCTGTGCTTGTTCTCTGAACTCGGTGTGACTCCTGCACCTGCTGCGCCTAAATGCATCATCCAAGTTCACCTGAAGTTCATGAACTTGCACTATCAAACGCACACCTGCGGTGATTCCCACAGTTGATTTATGATTCTTATCTCCGCTGCGTCGCTCTTTCAAGTTTCCTCTCCGCTCAGCGTCTTCCTCCTCTCTGCTTCCTTCTTCTTCTTCTCCGGTTTGTTTATTTTTGACAGTCGGGTTGTGAGCCGGTTTCTGCTGATGTTGTGAGTCACGCTGCTTTTCTTTTCTCGCTCTTGAATAAAATTCAAGCGAAAAACGGTGATTTTCATGAAATGAAACTTGAGTCAGAGTGAAAGTAGCAGATTAATTTGGTGATTTCTGTGCCAACAGACGGGTTTTTCCTCCTCTAACTTGTCTTTCACCTCAAACTCTTCATCATTCAGTACTCAAATATCCTTTCGCTGGAGTTTAATGCAACTGTTTATGCACTCGAAAGGTTTCCTGGGGGAAAACAAGGAGCCAGTATAAACCAGAACTTTATTTTTACTACAAATTTCAGTGTAATTTATAAGAATTTTACAGCTCAGAGTGAATTGTTTGTGAGCTGGAAGGAAAAATATCAATTTTTCTGTCACTTTTAACAGATAAAATGGTGAACATTTCTGAAAAGTGTGGCATGCATTTATCTGCAGCCAGATTTTTAAATAACATTTCTGCTTTTATTGCAAATTTTTCTTTAACTGTTTTTTTTTTGTTTTATTAATTTTCATTATGTCTCAGCTGCACAACTCTTGGAGCAATTACTGCACAATCAATAGTTTTATATTATCTTTAACAAAATATTAGTTAATCTTGTATTTTAATTTATATATTTTAACACTTTTTGATCTGCTGTGACGGTCAAATTTCACGCCATGCCACAGATTTTTTGCCTTCAGAGCAGTTTCTGGTCTGCTTGGCGTTCACATGTGCATTCGAACTGCGACTCCCCTCCATTCAGCTCCTTCAGACTAGCCAGCAGCAATTAGCAAACACCTGGTGGATCATCTGCTGAGCTCATTATATCAGGTACTTCTGAGTGTATTGATGGTAATAACGCTTTTAAAGAGCAAACAGAGGAGCTTCAGAAAGAGCTGAGTTTTTGAAAGAAACAGAAGTCCAATTTCAAGGCGTTAAAGTACAAAGTCTCATTTCTATTTTAGTCATATTTTATATAAACAACTTTTATATAACAACGGAAAGTAATGTAGCTGTTTGATTGTGCTATGAAATGACACTACGTGCCTGGAAAATACATAATGCTACTCCGTAAAAAATGTTTTTTGAGTCACATGTGCTGTTACCTAGCAACCCAAGCAAAGTGCCAGCATGTTTGGTCAGCTGGTTACGCCGCTGTCTGCGCTGTACAATGGCTGCTGGAAGAGACAGGTGTTTCATTGTTGAACTACCATCCAGAAACTACTTGCTGAATTCTTTTTGGTTGTACAGGAGGCTCCACTTCTGCTTTTCAAAGTTCTAAAATAGAACTGAGCAGATTAAAATCTCATTATATAAAAATTATTTTGTGCAAATAAAGTAGAGAACATGTTTTGTGTAGACCACAGATCTATCCCAACCAATTCAAGGACGTACAATAGTTCACCTTTAAGGAGAATCTTCGCTTGAAACAGAAAATGCGCAGAATTGGGAGAAATGACGGATCAACCGGTTGCAGCTTTCACTCTTGGGACTTTCCTCAGCAAAATGTCGCGGGAATAAAACTGAAACTGCAAATTAGGATGACGGGAAACAGTTTTACGGGATTAAGAGGGCAGCCATCCAAACGATCTCAGTCCACTTCCTCAACAATCAGCTCCGCCGCTGCATCAGCAGGTAAATGTTTACTTTGGACGTTTGTCCACCTGCAGCATTTGTAGATGTTTGCTGCCAGTCAGGGCTGCTTGCTCGCCGTTTGACAGCTCGTCTTTGCGGGGAAATCCCGTGGAAATGCCACGCCTTGCTCATACCACAATACCTGCCAGTTTGCCAACAGACGGAGCGGCTGAGGCTGGAAATATTCCTACAAGCTGAATCATGCAGAGGCAGAAGCACAGGCCAACGGAGGAGATCAGAAATTAAAATTTAATCCATTTCTGCAGAATATTTTCCTACTGATTTTAGGTCAGTCTTCCATGCTTTTCCTACAGAATCGTGACTCAAACCAGTATTTAAGGCGACTAGAAAACGAGGTTTTCTCTTCTTTAAATCAGCTATTTTCAGCTCATTCCTGTTGAAGTTGCGCAGAAACGTATTGATCTTCACCTTCCTTTTGTGTCACTCCTTAAGCCCTTACAGGCGGTTTTGCCCGAGGTGTTTCGTTCGCAGGTGAAACTCCACATTTCAGCGATTCCACGTCTTTGAAGGCGATGAGCGACGCGTACCTAAAGCTACCAACTGTCTGCAGGGTCAAAACGAGGTTAGGACAAGGAGGAATCTGCCAATTTAACATCCATCAATCATTCGGGTTGCATAATATCTGCCAATGACTCCAAAACAACAACCTTGAAGCCAAGAAATCGGCATGATGAGAGGAGAGCTGTAGTAAATCCTGGGATGTTTTTATTAAAAAACAGCTGGATGTTATTTTTACTAGTTTAAACTATGAATTGTGCTTTTTTAATTTAAATTCTTGTGCATTGCCGTCACATTTGCCTTCAAAAATCCTATAAAAATGACTGCATTTACATTAATTAATAAAGTGACATAAGAACCTTTTTAAATATTTTATATTAAGAAATATTTTGTTTTACATATTTGTTATAAATTGTATTTCTTCCATTGCCAACTAGAAACAGCCAATCAGAGCAAGGAGGAGGGTCTTAGCGCTGTCAATCACTCTTGTGTTCATTCCTTGCTCCTTTCCATGCTACACCACTGCAAATGCTAATGCTAGTTAGCGTAACAATCGATGACGGCAGATAAATGGTTTTTCTGGAACAGTAAGTTGTTTTTCTGCCATTAGCACATTTAGCAGCACGTTCATGAGGATGACTGACAACGCTAAGACCCTCCTCCTGACTCTGATTGGTTAGACGGGAGCGATTCAGTCCTTCAGTCTTTCACAGATTGTGTCTCATACCGTCATGACATAGTGACAAATCTAATAAATATATATTTAAAAAGATGTTTTCTAAAAGTTACGTATTGCACATTTATAGAATAAAACTTTAAAAGATAAAAAAGAAAAAAAAACAAAAGACAATTCCAGAAGTAATTACTAAATAAAATGTTGAATATAATTTAATTGGTATTTCTGATCTTTTACCAAACAGTAAGATCAATATGTTTTAATTTGAATCCTCTGCTGATGGATGTGATTGTCGAACAGCTTCCAGGTTTGAACACAGATTTAAGCACAGATTTAAAAATCTCTAACAGATATACAGACGTACACAGAGTCAGAAGGTACGGCTGGTAAACAAAGGTCAAAGGTTGACGGCAGAACATTCAGTCTAATAACCGCAGACTGAGGTGGTTGGTGCCGGAGCTCAGTGGGGCAAACAGAACCAAACAAACAGGCGAACGTGTTCCTGCGGGGAGCAGCGTGTCGGTCTGGACCGGGCCAGACGTCTGCGTCCAATCAGAGTCCTGATCATGATCTCTGTCCTGGTGCTGGGGCTACATCCAGAGTCTGGCAGTAACTAGATACATTTACTCTATTACATTTACTTGAGTAACTTTTTGAAGAAATTAACTTTTAGGAGTATTTTTTACTTTTACTTGAGTAATTTATTATAAAGTATTTCAAATTGAGTAAAATTTCTGGATTTTCTACAGACTGAATGAAAAACAAAATTCTCCAGACTCAGACACGCACCTGTAGTTTTTATTAAAGGTTCTTACGTTTTTTATTAAAGGAAACTAATTTGGAAAAATGCTTTTTTCTAATTTTCTTATTTTTTGTTTCTTATATACATGTTTATCATTTTTATCCTTAACAAAACTTCCACTTACCTTTATATTTTGGTCCATTTGATTATGTAATTTTTAAATATTAAATGATTAATAATTTGATCAGCCACTCAGTTCTTGAGTAAATGTTTTACCAAATACTTTTTTACTCTTACTTCATTAATTTCTTGGACGGCTACTTATGGTTGACTATTCTGACATTCCAGCTGTTTTATTTGTTTGTAAAAAAAAAAAAAAAAAAAAGAGCAATTAACTATTTAAATGAACGTGTCAAAATAATGTAATTAATAAATTAAAATTAACACGTTTACACACACATACGGTATCCAGACTAGCTTGACTATAACCACGAGAAACAAAAATTTATTCTGAAACCTATTGTGGAAAGAATTATCGGTTTTTAGTTAATAAAGAGTCTTTTATGTGACAAAAGTGATTGTCTTCACTGACTATTTTTTATTGTTTTACAAACATGCTTCTCTGAACCTCGTATTGTAACTCAGGATGATCACGAACTGTGGCGAAGTGCAAACCGAGTCACATGCAGTGTAACTTTTGAATCATCTACCTGTTGGTTTATTTTCTAATATTTTAAGAGGTATTCCTGAAATATCTCTTAAAATTATATCTGTGGAATAGGTAACATTTAAGATTGGTGACCTGTCCAGGGTGACCCTGCCTCTCGCCCCGAACGTCAGCTGGACATCAGCACCTCTCAGGCCCAATGATGGTTAGAAAATGGATGGATGGAATAATTAACAACTTTAAATGTTTAACTCATTAAACATTTAACATTTAACCTTTCATTATCACAAAACGTGCTCTTTAGTCATCTTTAATTTACGTACTCATTTATTCTTTGGTCTTACTTGGTTTTTCTCCAATTGTGCCCAAAATATTTGTCTTTAGATTTACTAAAACAAGGAATATTAGGGAAAAAGGGTCGAAAAAACATTCTGTGTTGAAACATAACATTTAGTTGTGAGACTACTGATGTCTACAGTTTTTTTCTTTTTTACACGCCTTTGTTGTTGCCTTTTTGTTTGTTGTCTTTGCTTAACTGAGTAATTTGTAGATCAATACTTGCTACTCTGCAATATTTCTTTTGTTGCGCTAATTGGAAAATACACACATAAAATCCAAAATAAGAAACATTTCACCAGTCAGATATTTTTTCTTTGTGGTTTATTACAGGAGTACACATAGCAGTCTTGGTAACAAAAAAAAAGAAAATGGAAAAACTATCACGAGACATTCATAATTAAACTAAATGAACATTTGTTCCTGTAAAAAGAATTGCAAATTATGTACAGAAGGACATAAGAGACTCAGAAACCAACAGGTTGAAAGGAAGATTGAACTGTAGTCGCATGGCACTTAAAAAATAAACATATCTGGCAAGTGCTTTTTGTTTCCATAATTAATGTAAAAGAAAATGCAGTGATAATAAGTCTGGATAACAAAAATAATAATTATTACAGTAATCAAATCAACAATATCAACATTTTAAACACTGTTTACAATATAAACTGAAATTCATAACATTCTAAATACATCCAATATTTACCAAAGACATTCTCATGTAGGCTAAAAACTAAATCTGCAATAGAATAAAAAATAGCATTTCAAATATCTTATAGCAACAATATTATTCATACAATAACATTAATAATAGGTTATTAGTTGATGTAAATAGCTATTTCCCCATAGTCTGATAAGGAATAATGTACAAATTAATACACACCTATTAATAACCCTATTAATGCTCCTTATGCTTTAAAAAATGTTTTTTTAAAAAGAATTGACATAACACAAATCTCACTCAGTACAAACTATTGCAATCTATAACTTTCAACTTGAAAACGTATACAAGAAAAAGCAGCAAAACAAACCATTTCAGTTTTCATATTTCTCTGTTGTGAAAACAAAATAAAAATCAGTGGTGTGGTTGGGAGAAATGAACAGGGCGTAGCACAGGTAGAGTCCATCCAGACCGTAGGCCTGCCTGATTCCTCATTGGTCCTTTTCTCTTTAGAACTCAACGGAATGTCTGAAAGTTCCACTAGCAAGTTCCGGAACTCCACGGAGGAAGCCCCGCCCCCTGCCCGATACCCCATTGGTCCATTTCTCAGACGCTTTAGAATGTCGAAAGTTCCGGAATTGTAGCAAGTTCCGGATCTCTGCTGCAGAAGCTCCGCCTCCCCCCCAAAAAAACCTCTGGGGTAACCGAACACGCAAATTCCCGAAGTTCTGATTGTGCAATCACCTCAAGCCTTCTGGGACTGAATTTGCTTTGCAGTCTTGTTGTTGAACGGAGGAGCAACGAGAGAGAAAACGCAGTTGACCTCCACGGTGGTGGAACAGTAAAAGAAGTGCACAAAAAAAAGACAAAGATAAGGCAGCACTTAAGCAGCATGTATGTAGGTCTCTTCCTATATACTTTCACCAAATCCCCTGATCTTTTAACCCGGTTCCAGCCTAAGGTGCACTGCTTTATGAGAACAAGCATACTATCAGATACGTTCATTATCCACGGCGTTTTAATCTCTTAATGTAAGTTGGTAGCTTTGTTTATTTAAAAACTAGAAAAACTGAAAATTGTGCCTTCTGAACTACAAAGGATAAGATAGAGGAATACATTAGCTAAAAAAATTTAATCTTAATTTGCCAGGTAGTTGTTTCACCTAAAAAATTAAAGCCATTAGTAAGAAATTTTATTTTGCAGTCAGAAAAATATCAACAAGCAGATACTCTAAGTTTTACATTGTCTTCTTTGCACCTGAGTTTAACGTTAGCATCACTAGGTTAAGCAAAATGTAGGAAGCGTTCAAGTTCGTATTTTTTACTGTTGGGAATAGTCAACCTGTGTTTTGTTGTTTTGTTTTGAACAAAAAGTAGTTTTTTAAAATAAAATCTGTTTTTTAATACCGTGACAGCCATAGATTTTGTAGTGTTAGTTGCGTCACTGATGGTAAGCAGAGCCTTTTTGGGAATAATTTCTAAATATAAACAAGTAAATTTGGATCAAATGTTTTTTGACCAAAAAGGTTTGGAAACTAACCAAGTAAATTGGATATGTAACTAAAGTAGGTTTGGTCAACAACTAAGCTTAACTCCTAAAGCAAATGCTAGTATGTTCAAATAAACATGACCAAGTCAGTTTGGTTCCTAAAGCTGATAAAGTAGGCTTAGTTTTTCAACATGACCAAGTCAGTTTGGTTCCTAAACCCAATGAAATATAATTTCTTCCTAAACTCGATCAAGTAGGGTTGGTTTCTAAACCTCGCCAAGAAAGGCTGGTTCCTAAATCCACTGAAGTAGGACTGCTCTTGAAACAGAACCAAATAGAATTGGTACAAAAACCAATCCAACCAAGTAGGATTGTTTCCTAAATATGACCAAGAAGGTTTGGTTCCTAAATCCAATGAAGTAGGACTGGTTTCTACAAACAACAAAGGAGGATTTCTTAACAAAATCCAATCAAGTCGAATTGGTTACTAAACCCAATAAACTAGGGTTGGTTCTTAAACCTGCCCAAGTGGGAACGGTTTCTAAACCTAATCAAGTCAGTGTTGTCTCTAAACCAGTCAAGTAGGATTGTTTCCTAAATATGACCAAGAAGGTTTGGTTCCTAAATCCAATGAAATAGGATTGGTTTCTACAAACAACCAAATAGAATTGACAACAAAGGAGGATTTCTTAACAAAGTCCGATCAAGTCGAATTGTTACTAAACCCAATAAAGTAGGGTTGGTTCTTAAACCTGCCCAAGTGGGAACGGTTTCTAAACCTAATCAAGTCAGTGTTGTCTCTAAACCAGTCAAGTAGGATTGGTCGTTAACCAAGTTTCCGTTTCAACATAAAGAAGTTGGTTTGTTTCCTGAATCTTACCATGTAGATCTGGTTCCTAAACCTAATCAAGTATGAAAAACTGGGTCACCTAACCAAGCAGAATTAGCTCTTAAGCCAAACTAAGTAGGCTCGGTTCATTAACCCTAACCAGGTGCATTTGGTTCCTACAGCTTAACAATTTTATTTCCAATGAAGAAGACTTAGTTATTAAGGTGAATAAAGAAGGCTTTTCATAAACCTAACAATAGATTTGATGATCCAAAAAAAAGGATATAAATGAAACAAACCAAATTGAACAGTTTGTTTTCAAATCTAGCTGTTGTTAGACTGTCTGGTTATTCTTCTGGTTTGCTTTTAAAGAATGTGTTACTTGTTTTATTTTTTTTTTTAGGTAATTCTAATAAAACTAAACTGTTTCAATTTTAAAATGTTTTGTATGCTTAATGTATCCAATCAATGAAAGCAATTTTGTCCTTGATTTTTTTAAATATTCATCCCTGTATCAGATATTACACATTTTAGCACATGGGTGCAAGGTTAAATATTCGCCGATAAGAAAAACTCTGTTTCCATATAATCCATCTCTTTTACCCTGCAAGTCAACTAAAAGTGATTTATTGAATTTAAGCACAAGCAAAATGGTTGAAAATTATATTCCTTCTCTCTATACCCTGTTTTATCTCCCACCTCTCTAAAACACCGTCACTGTTCTCATCTCAACTCTTCATTTCACCAAAAGTCTGTTGTGCACCACTCCCATTCAAATTATATTAGATAGCTTTTTGTACATATTTTGTAAGTATACCTCTTCAGAAAATACACAGAATAGAGCATATTTAAAAAGTTTTTGGCAGTTTCCTCCTTTCTTAAAGAAGAGTCCTGATAACCATTTGTTAGAAGAGTCTGAAAGAACGCTCCACTCTGGCAGAACAAAGGCGAAGAAGGAAAAATCTTTCTGAAATTATTGTTTCCTTCCATCAACCTTCTCCCTAAAGACTTAAATCTCTGAACTTCCCCACCCAGCCCCCAGGAGCAGCCGCCCTTACTAAACCGTCGCTCCCAGCAGCTCGTCTGACTTCGCCAAGATCTCGTTCTGATTGGAGTCCAGGCCGTAGAACTTGACCTTGAGCCCGTCGACGGGGTGAACCACGGGGACCGTGATGACGCGCGGGAACTGGCGAGTGGCCAGCTCAAAGCGGCTGGTGCTGGCCAGCTCGATGGCCAGGATGCGCAGGAAAAGCGTGGCGAGTTGCTTTCCCAGACAGGAGCGAACGCCGCCGCCAAACGGCAGGTAGTGGAAGCGGCCCTCCTTGTCTTCGCTGCGCTCCTGACTGAAGCGGTCCGGGTCGAAGGCCTCCACGTCTTTGAAGACGGCGGCTGTGTCGTGAGTGTCCCGGATGCTGTACATCACACTCCAGCCTTTGGGAATCTGGACTCCCTGTAGAGAAAAATACCAGAGAATAAGAAGGTTTGTAGGATCTATCTGATGCAATTAGTTCTAAAAATTTAAGCAGATTTACTAAGCTAACTATTAAAAGTATTCATAGACGCCAACAATGACTACCACTGGTTTTAGCCGTCAAGTTATCAAAATAGGTCGCTAAATATTAAATGTACTCTCTGATATATGAGAGAAAAATGGATGCAGTGCTTTTCTACCAATTGTTAACACTACAGCAACTAGATCAGGTCAGGAAAAAGCTTTAATAGAAATATACAACAACAATTTAATAGAAATTTAAAAGAAATAGCAAATAGAAGGAACGGGGTAAATTTTGCTAGCTTGACTTTGACAACTTCACAAGATGTGCTGCAGAATCTTGTGCGACCCACACCCAGTGGCACAGCAACACATCATTCAGATTTATGCGAAAACATAAATCGTAGTGTCACAACAAAATTACTGTTTAATTTATAAGTTCTGATAAGATGTCGCCATGTTGTTGATGCCTCTTGTGTAGATGACGTACGCTAGGTGCTACAGCGCTTAAGGTAATATGGTTAATTATTTATTTTTTAATTGATCCTGAAGGGAATAGAGCCTAATAATGTAATAATGTCCACTAGTAATAAAATTAACACAATTGCACATGAAGACTTACATCTAGTTCGAAGGTCTGCATTGCTGTCCGGTAGGCGCCGGAGACCGGCGTGTACAGCCTCAGCACCTCCTTGATGACGCAGTCCAGGTACTTGAGGCTGATGATGGTGTCCAGCCTCAGCTCTTGTTCAGGACAGAGGCAGCCGTTGTGGAGGAGGCCGCGGCTCCTCAGCTCCTCCCGGAGGCGCTCCAGCACCTGAGGGTGGCGGAGCAGCGCCATGATCAGGGAGGTGCTGGCGCTGGCGGTGGTGGCGAAGGCAGCGAAGATCAGCTCGATGGTGGATTCCTGCGGAAGCGTGAGAAAAGTTGATGCGGCTTTTAGTTTAACTTGCAGTCATCTTAACGACAAGAGAACTACGATGGTTTAAAACGGCATTTTTAAAGATTTTAAATGCTGAATGTAGAAAACCTCTGGTGAACTCTGAGAGCGGTTTCACACCTAGAGGTCCAGAAGAATCGGTTTGGTTGTGGACCAAAACTGTTACATTTTCAGTTGCTGTGGTTCTCTTTCACACTGCACTGAGTCAAATGAACTAAATCCTTAAAATAAAAGGTTCCCCTCCACGCCTGTGGTGGCGCTGCACTAAAAACTACTGAAGGAAACGACACAAAAACCTCTGAAGACACTGAACGCAACTTCCTTCTTCAGAAAACAAAGTGGTGTCAAAGTTTAGCAGTTGTAGGATTTTCCGTTTGTCTTTGGTATAAAAAAACCATAAGCCATTTCTCCCACTAGTATGTTTGATTGGTTTTATTTACCCAGAATGCCCAGCACTATAGTTGGACTCCTGCTTCTGGAACGCTCTCCGGTTCGCTTGGTATGAACTCGAACCGCACCACAATTCACTTCCACCAAAGTTAAACATTGATTTGTAGGTGAACCAAAGTTTGATTAGGCATGTGAACCTAGATTAAAGTGGACTAAACATGGCTGGTGTGAATGCTCCCTTACACGTCCATCAGGCTTCACATGTTGGACACTAACTAACTTACTGTAGCTACTAAACCTTTGAACTTTGCTGGACAATTTATGATTGAAGAAAAGAAGTTTTCTCTCCTTGGATTCTTAGTTTTGCTCTGATTTATTATTCTGAAAATGCAGTTGGTAAAAATCCAAAGCAAGTACGGAAACCTGCGTTGGTGACAAATCCTCGGTTTCTTATTGTTGGCAAAGCCGCCCCCCCCCCCCCCGCTCCAGAAAAAATCCCTGACCAGTTAATGGAAATGTGTTTGATTCCTGAAAAGTGTCACATTTGAAAGAAAGTAAGAAGGTGTTTTCCAATAACACAGAAAGTGCCTTGCTGGTTCTGGAATAAATAACACGGACCGGGCCGCGGGCCTCCGGTCGTAAGCCTCTCTCCTCTGCCATCACCTGTGTGTGTTTTAATGCGTCACGGCAGCGAAGGCCTCGCCGCTCACTTCCTGAGCGGTGGAGTGTGTGCGTACAGCAGGCCTCATTCAGACCCCTAGCGGGGGCAGTGTTGACTTATTTTTGGTTCTGGACTTCACCCAGGAACCACAAACAGAGAAGCAGAAAGGGGAAAAAGCCTCCACAGAATTCCTCAAATAGGTAAACAGAGACTGCGCCGAAGTTTCTTTACCGCCTGTTGACATCAGCTCCGTATTTAAAGAGTTAATGCAGCTCATTCTTTCAATTCCTAATTTTATTCATTCCTCTCCACGGTTTTCTGTGTGTCTGGCTTTAGCGCAGTTTGAGTCAAACATTTGAGTCGGTGACGACGTGAAATACGACGTGATGCTTATAGCAGGATATTTAACCAAACTTTCAAAATCAGGAACAAAAGTGAAACTAACATCCAAAGAGACAAAATCTGTTAATTATGCTGTAATTTTTAGGTGTAACAAGCTACTGTGGTTTTTAGGAATTTTAGTGCCAGGCTGAGACAGATAGATATTTTCTTTAAATAATCAGAATAGTCATTATATTACCAGAGAAAAAAATCTAAGTAATACAAGAAATAATTTTATTACCAGAATAGTAGTTAGTTATAGTAGTAGTATTATAATAGTATTATAATAGTAGCTATTATAAGAACAGTCTTACCAATATAAGGAAAAACTGACAATAATATCAGGATAAAGTTGTAATATTACCAAAATAGTTGTAATATCAAAAATAAAGTAGGGAGAAGTCATAATAATACGAGAACAGTCTCAATAATACAATAATAAAGTTGTTACATTACCAGAATAAAGTCATAGCATTACGAAAAAGTCGTAATATCTGAAAAATGTTGAGATTATACTAGAATAAAGTTGAAATAATATATTACCTGAACAAAACTATAGCATTACAAGAATAGTTATAATATGGCAGATAAGTTGTCAAAAATAGCAGAATAGAGACGTAATAAGGACTAGATACGCTGGTCAGAACGTTACAACTATTGAAACTTTGCTCTCAATAAAACAACTTTTGTTCTAGTAATTTTAAGACTTTTTTTCTGCCAATGTTATGACTATATTCTCATATTATTTTATTCATGTAACTAAAAATAAAGTTTTATCATAAAAACTTGGCAAAGAAATTGTCATAATCATAAACAAATGGAGAAATATGTGCAAAATGTGCTGCTGTATGGAAATTACACAATTAAAAATTGTTCCATACAGTTAAAATAATAATAGTTTTTTATTTTGGATGTGCTGGATGGATTCTGGACGGACGTTTTTGTGGTCCTGGGCGTTTCGTACCTTGAGCTCCTGCATGCTGAGCTCGGTGCCGTTCTCCTTGGCGCTTTCCATCAGGACGTCCAGCGCGTCGCTGTAATCCTTCCCCTGGGAACACAGAGGCTTTTCTCTGATGGCTTTCTCTATGCTTTTCTGAAGCGTGTCTCGCGCTCGGATCCCCTGCAGAAAAAACGCATGAAAACACGTTAAATACATTCAGAAGCTACGTTACAAATGTAGGCTTTGTCTATGTTCTGCTAATGTAAAAAAAAAACTACATTTCACAGTTGCTGTGTTTCCATTAGAAAAGAAATTAAATTGAAATCACGCGATATGTTATTAAGACTTAAGGCAGCAACGGATGTGAACAGTTACATGAGATTTAATTTAGCCGCATGCTAGCTGTAGCTGAGGCTACGTAGGCAGCGTTTTGGGGGAACTTGGCGATTTTACAGAAGAGCCTTGGATTCAATACCTTCGAATGATGTGCAACTTTTTATGAACTGTGTGATGAAACAAGAACAAATCCTCCTATCACTTCCTGTCGTTTTCATAAACACAATGTCAACTGACTGTTGACCAAGTGTTTTACACTTTACATCTATTTTGATGTGGCTGAAAAACATGAGTTTTTTTCGTAATACCGCTTTTCCATTAAGTTAATTTATTTTGGGAATTTCAATTTGTCCAATTTTATGGTTAATGGAAACACAGGATAAATTTCTCATCATAATATTTTTGATTCATCACGATAAATTCCAGTTACTGTTGGCGGCTCTGTGGAAATCGTCTTACCTTGCGGTAGCCGCTGAACGGCAGGTCGATTGGGAGGCTGAAGAGGTTGTTGACGAAGTCCTGAAAGGTGGAGAACTGGTGCCTCATTTCCTCCTCCGACACCCTGAATCCCAGCAGCACCCTGACGGCCATGGTGAACGACAGCCGCTGGCTCTCCCTGAGGAACGACAAACACGTCAAACACATCTTCACTTACCAATCACAAACGATAACGGAGAAAAATGGGATATTTTTCCACATGATTCTCTCCTTATTGTCAAAAAATCTGGTACAAATTACTCCACAAGATTTCCGTTTGACTTCGATGAACTACGTAATTTTTAAAAAGGCGTGAAGCTCAACCGGAGAGATCTAAATTAGAAACACTAAGGGTGAAAGATATTGCTGATATTATCTCGTGGTAAAGAAATCTTAACCCAAATGATTTCTGTTTGTGTTTTAGCAAACCAACAAACTGCTCTCCATTTGTCTTGCACCATGATAACCACATATTATTACCACATTCATAGGAGTTTCTCTGTGAAAATATTTTCATTTGTACAGGAAGAGTAAAGACTATGATGGACTTTGTGATTTTTTTAAAAATCACATATTCATAACATGAGCATAATAAATATGCAATATGACCAGAAAACGACTAAATTATTTATGTATTTAATGTAACAGTTTACTTCTGTCTCTGACATGATTTTTAATATAACTTATTATAATTTCATTTCTAATTTAATGGAAAAAAACACAACTTCAAAATTATTATTTTTTTAACATTAGCAGACAAAGATCTGCGCACGTTTGTAAAAGAACGCAGTGACTTTGTGCAACTTTCATTTTTACAAAATGGAAACAAAAATAGAGGCATCAGACATTAGCAGTTGTAGGATTTCTCTTGTGTCTTTGGTAAAAGACAACAAGCCATTTCTTAAGCATTTGTTTTGGTTTGTATTTACCCAGAATGCCCTGCAATATAATCCACTTCCTGTTTTTGGAGCGCTTTGTGTTCACACATGCATTCAAACCGCACCAGAGTTCACTTCAACCGAACAGAGACCGAGGTTTGTAGGCGGACTAGAGTTCACTTTTTTACATCAGAGTTTGAATTCGCGTTCACACCTCCCCAAACAAACCAAACTTTCTAAACTAACTGGAGTTTGGTTAAAGTGGACTAAACAGAACTGGTGTGAACGGACTCAGTGTGACCTTCCTGGACTGCCGGCGTACCTGTAGACGTTGATGGGCTCTGGGTTGGAGCTCCACACTCGGAGGCTCTCTTGGATGACCTGCTGGATTTTTGGGAGGTAGGACTCCAACGCTTCATGGCTGAACACTTTGGCGAACACCTGAAGACACAAAATCAAAGACCACTTCAACTAAATTGAACTTAAAATTACACAAACCAGCTGCCTGAAGTCAGCAGTCAGAGAATAACACGCACAATTAATGTGAAATTAAGTAGAAAGTTCAGCGGTGGATGGTGAAAAAGAGAGAGAGTTACTACTTTTCTGTAGAGAAACTTTTAGAGGATTTTCCTCTGCAGTCAGCAAACCGTTTTCTGACCGTTTGAAGAGGAAAAAGCGAGGAGGGGGGCCCACGTAAAGCCCGCTTCAAGCGTTTTTTTCTGGACGAATCAATCACCAGTCGTCAGCGCTGTTTGAACAAATAACATTCCATCAGATCTGACCTCCAAAACTGCCCCTTAAAACTGTCCTGGGTGTGATTTAGAAGCAGAAGAATAAGAATGAGGCCCTTACAGCTATTTTTAAACAGTCTCTAAAACGTATCTTTATCTAAACAAATAATATGCCCATGCATCTGACAGTCAGAGCTGTTGGAGAACAGAACATAAAGGAGCTGCTTGTTGGGACCAGTTTGGGAAATCCTTTTCCACGACGAGGTTGGAGCGAATCGGGATCCGCGACGCGGCACATCCCTGAGCAAAACGCACCTGGTTTGCATTTTCTGCTCGATGAAACGAGGCTGGAACGTCTGAACGAGCTTCTGTGTAATGGCTGGTGTCCCGCCGTCGGGTTCACT
The DNA here is from genome assembly GCA_903067075.1 of Micropoecilia bifurca. Classification (NCBI taxonomy): domain Eukaryota; kingdom Metazoa; phylum Chordata; class Actinopteri; order Cyprinodontiformes; family Poeciliidae; genus Micropoecilia; species Micropoecilia bifurca. The sequence goes on from CAEGAF010137789.1 coordinate 19,426, forward strand.
CGAAAGTCACACGAGTCTCTGTTCCTCGTGAATTAAAGATTTTCTTTATTTGTTGGAGTTTACGTCATAAGCAGCGATCGTCTCCAAACCTCTGTGGTTGGCAGCTTTATTGTTTTCCAAGGGAGATCTGGTCGCATATATTATGATAGTCACGTAGTAGCTGAGTAGCTCTTTGGTTACCTAGCAACTCTCTCACTCTTTGGTTACCTAGCAACTCTCTCACTCTTTGGTTACCTAGCAACACTCCCTGAGTGACTGGCACAGCAGCGGTTTGAGGTTTCGCCTCATAACTGTTAAAAATAAACAAGGTTGTGGAGAGAAAACTGTGGATAAAAGAGGAAACGTCAGGCCACCATTTTGGCAATAATCTATATATTTAAAACAAGAAAAAAACACAAATCATTAATTATCTATCTAAATGATATGAAACGATTACATCATGATACGTTTTTCAGCCATATTGTCCAATTCTAAGATCTGGTGAAGAACCATTACAAAGAATTTGGCCTGTCGAAATGGCAGAGTTTGCTAACTCCAGAACTTATTTCTATAAATGATAATATTGTTGTTTAAGACCATTTTTATGTACTATAATGTTAATGGCCAAACACAAACGCTTTAGAAATACAGATGCTGAATATCATGTATCGTATCGTTAAATTATTACTACTGATTATCTACTACTTTGGAGCGGCTTCAAGTCCACATACACATTCAAAACGCAGCAGAATTTATTTCAACCGAACCAAGACGTGGGTTTTATGGGGGCAGAGTCGCTTTTTGGTTCGCAACAGTTCATTCACATCTCACCAAACGAACTGGATTAAAAAAAAAAATCAACCAAAGTCCAAAGAAAATCTTCAAAACACCAGCAGGAACCCTGGAGAACCTTTTTGTATCGCACATCCCGGTTATGTAAGTCTGTGAATTAACCCATTTAACCCGTCTGCGCTGAATTGTTTATAATTGCTCCGTCTGACTGAACCTTTGGCTTCTCACACACTCTGACATAAATAGACCCGGAGCAGCAGGACTGAGCTTCCGTAGGACCAAAGAGTCCGTCTGTCAGTCTGCTGCTCCCTGGAAGGTAACTACAGGTCATCCAAACACACACACACACACACACACACACACACACACACACACACACACACACACACACACACACACACACACACACAGCATCTCTCTGTGGATCCTGGCTGCCAATCAAACTCTGTTCTTATGCAGCGTCATTCTGGTTCCAGTCGGGATGAGGTTGTGTGTGTGTGTGTGTGTGTGTGTGTGTGTGTGTGTGTGTGTGTGTAAGCTGAAGGGAGATTGTTCTGCACAACAGTCATTCTCCTGCACCACAAAAACGTGACTGTCCTCTGTAGCCTGCAGTCAAAGACAAAAACACACACTCACACACACACAGTTGTCCTAATAACGTCCATATGTCTTAAATTATGTGAAAGTGCTGCGAGCTGCTGGTTCCACAGACATGTAAAGACTCCTTTATTCTTTTCTCTGCCCTCCCTCCTCTTCCCGTCGCCGCCTGCCCCCTCCATCCATCCTCTGCCCCCTCCATCCATCCTCTGCCCCCTCCATCCATCCTCTTTCTCCAAAATACTCCTTCGCTCTCTTTTCTCTTTTTCTCCACGTTCTGCCGTCAGTCCGGATCAGAGGAGGTCGGGTTCCTGCAGGTACCGGCTCCCAACGTGGTTAAATCGGTTTGGTGCCACAAAATATTGGAAAAAATTTTGATTATGAAAATGAAGTCGTAATATAACAAGAACATATTCATAAACTACGAGATTAAAGTTGTAATATTGTGAAAATAAAGTCTCAAAAACATAAGAATGAAGTCATAGTGTGAGAATAAAGACTTTAGTTTTGTACTATTGGGACTTTATTGTCACACGTTTATTTTTTATTTTCTTAGCGTCGTAGTTTGGTGAGTATGTGCTTTAAAGAAAACAGAAAAAGTCATGTTCTGCTGAAGGCCTCATGTTACTTTGGACCAGCCAAAGTTACACCAGTTTCTGTGTTAAAATGGCCCAGTCAAAGTCCAGACAGTAGGCAAATTGATACAGTTTAAATATTTATCCTCACATCTGAGTAAAAAAAAAACAACCCAAAAATAATCTTCACTTCAGTTTTGAGCCACTGCTGGTGTTTGATCATAAAATATTAAAGTAAAACGACAACATGCTTCAAAATGTTGAGTTTAACTTTATATCCCAGTAAATTGACAACATTTCCACCAATTCCAGGATTTAAGACTGCAGTGATGCTGATTAATCTTTAAAATTGTCCTATTTATATATAACTTATTACATATGAATGTCTTGTACATAAAGTATGTAAATGTTTTGCTTTACTTTTACACTTAAACAATATGTTGTGTTGTAAATATTTCTGTTCCTCAGCTGCATAACTTCTCTTTATTTCAGAGGCTATGATACCTAAAATTTCAGATGTTCTCATTTAAAAGTGTTAATTTGTGCAAATACCCCTGCTGGGTTATATTTAGGCATAAAAAGAGGGCAGGCCCAGTTAAAAATGGCAGCGCCCTCTACTGGTGGTGAGGAAAACCTCTCTGCTGTTTGAAGTTTCTAATCACCACCTTTCTGCCTCACAGCTTCAATATAGAGGTTTAACACACAAGGCTGAAGTTGTTTTGGATAAAACGAGGCTGTTTGTCGTTTTTGTTGACTGTGTTGGTGGAAAATAAGGGGAAAATCTGATATCAGGTTTTATAGCACCAAAACCTCCAGTCAGTGCAGCTCTGATAATCAGTTGATTAACGTTTGCTTTAATTGATTAAAGCAAGCTAATTTGCTTTGCGAAGTGCAACAGAAATGTCCATGTTTCAGATTTGCTTCAGGTTGTTCCTCCTGGTTGCTCGGTCGGGCCGGTCGGAGCTGGAAACCCTGTGGTTCTCCAACAGACTCGGTTTCCCAGCTCAGTACTGGGTCATATAGAAACTGGCTGGCTCTGGTGATCCACTAGGCTAATGTGCTGTGTGCAGATTGTTTTTCCGTGTGCAGATTGTTTTTCCGTGTGAAAACCGCATGGAGGGCAGACGCACACGCTGTGGTCCAGTAGGTCAAGCACCGAGCCGGTTGCTCACTCTTTCTCTGGGTCGCTGTTGTCCGGTTTCAGTCTGTTGATTTGGTTTTATTATTCAGAAAACTGAACCCTAAACCTGCCAACACACACATGGAAACCACCACACTGCTCACACACTCCTCTAGAGCCATTTTTCTGCTTGGTCAATGATGGGACATTGATTTTTAAGCTATGCTGTTGTTGGGAATAGAGGGAGTAGTTCTGAGTAGTCAGTATGTTAACTGAAAGATACAGTAATGAAAGAATTGGTGAGAAATTTTCATCTAGAAATCTAATGTGAGTCAGCTACTCAAATCAAAGCCCACATTTACTCATACTTTGTTTTAGTTTTACAGACCCACCGTTTAGCTTTCAGTTTATGAAATTCAAGCTAATAAATACTCAAATCTACAGCTAACAGCTACTTAGTTGAAGCCTAGAAACTAGACTCAAAGTTAAATGAGCATCTCCTGAAAGTTAAAGCTTAAAATCACTCAAAGCCAAGCGAACAGATATGTAAATTTAAGTTAACACAACTACTGAAATTAAGAGTAAAACTGTATAAAAGAAAATCGCAAATAAATAAACCATAAAGGTTAGCAAGAGAAGTTAGCTAGAAGTTAGGAAGAAGATGGTGTGATTAATTTGCACTTTATCCATGATGGACATAAATAAGCTAGCTAGCTTTAGCCTTGCAAGGTATATTAGCAGCTAAATACTCAAAGTTTGGTGTAACAGTAAAGTCCCATGAGAAAAAAGGAAGCTACATAGAATACATGATTTACATACTTAAGGCCAACATCTTCTTCTTTAATGAATTCAAGACATTTTAAGGACTTTTTAATGAAGTGGACACTCTAGATTACAATTTATCTTATATTCCCCAAAATAAAGACTTTTCTGCCAACTGCAGGTAAGAAGGTGAGTTTAAAACCATCCAAACAGGACATGAATCCCAAGCCTACAAACAGATGAGCTAAAAACACAATGACCCACAAAGTTTGTATCTTGTGTTCATATTATATTACTGTGGAGAAAGTATAACTTTGTTGTAAACATGTGGTTATTTCCTGAAAGACATTTTATCTCTTCATCTGTGTTTGTCTTGTTATCCAGGTGTTACAGACATGGTAGAAGAAGCAGGTGTGGAAAACTGGCTGTCATATCGCTTTGCTTAGCAAGACAAGACACGAACTTATCTCTAAAATCAGCTTTCCTGACCTCACATCCTTTTTCTCTGCGTGTTTCATTGTGTTAAGAGATGTTCAGGTGTGTGCGGCACATTGCGCTGTGCGTTAGTGAGTCGGGCCCCACACAGAAAGCCCCTCTTTGTGCCATGTCGGAGGCAGCCTCCCTAATCAGGGGTCATTACATGAGGTTAGTCCCGGGGTCTCCGGGGAGAGGAGAAGGGATCAGAGCCCAGATTAGACCCGGCCGACCCCTCGCCGTCCCCAGGCACAGAAACCCAAGCCTCGCCCTCCCTCCCCCGCAAAACGAGAGAAAATCAGAGACGGATTTACAGGAAAACGCAACTCCGCCGAGCTTCTTCGCTGTGAGTCAGGTGAGCGGGAGAGGAAAGGCGATTACCGGTGATGATCCGCGGACAGACAACAGAGGAAGCGACGGAAAACAGATAATCGAAGAGAGTCTCCTGATGGAGGCGTCGTTCTCACGATTCAGCGGCCAAAACGCCGCAGATGACGCTCAGACAGAGGAATCGATTTACAGAAAGACTCGTTCTGAGGCGTCTGAGTCCGACGACGGAGCATCAGGACCAGGCTGAGGAAGATCAGCTCAACTTAAAGAATCAATAATGTGAAAATAAAGTTAAAAAACAGAAAATAAAGCCAATATTTTGACAATAAATTGAGAAAAAATGCAAGCATAAAGTCTTAAAAATATGAGAAAAAGTTGCAATATTTTGACAATACAGTCATAATACTACCAGAATTATCTCATATTATTTTGACTTTATTTTTGTACAATTATTCTCACATTATGGCTTTGATTTTTACAAGAAAGTTGAAGTAATATGAGAATTAAGTCGTAATATTTAGACAGTCATAATGAGAATACAGTCGACCTCCTGAGTGCCTCAAAACGGTTGACAAATGAAAACACGTTTTTTTGTGAAAACGATGGATAAAGCAGGAACCGTCACGCCGCCAGTTTGGCAGTATTTCAATTATTTAAAACAAAAGGAAACTGAGTGGATAATTATCGATATTGGCTGATATAATACGCTCATATCGTGATACGTTTCCGGGCCAATTATCCAGAAAACGTGTGATGATGCGATTCGATGTGGATCTGAAAACGTGTTTTTCTTTGAGAGTAACAACCAAATTTTGCATCGATGTCGACATTTTTTTCCCACCGTTCGTAAAAATAATTTATAATTCATCTATATTTCAGGTTTTACCTCCTTCGGTAAACATCTTCCTAACATTTCGTCCATTCACGTGAATTATCGTCTGTGAACGAAGCGCTTCGTGAGGCGTTTACGCCGCGATGGTCCTGACCTTCCTCCTCCGGCGGTGAATGTCTCCGATGCTGTTGGCCAGGGAGTTGGGTCCCAGCAGCGTCGAGGTGCTCTGGGGCCAGTCCACCGCCACCAGCGTGTGCTCGCCCATCAGAACCTTGCGGACGTTTTCGGCCCCCGTCACCCGGATCAGAGGTCGGCCCAGCAGGTGGGTCTTGAACACGTTGCCGTATTTCTGCCTTCGCGATGCGTGGAAGCCCGAACCCTGAGAGGCCAGAAAAACACAAAAGTGTTTGTATTTCAAGTGCGTTGCAGTAGGAGAACATAAGAACATTTAATTTGCATACATTTTCTGAGCCACTCTTCAAAATAGGAAAGATGAGAAAACTTCAGGAAAGCAGCTGGACATCAGAAGTTTTGCTGGATGATGAGTTATCATGATGAACAATAATATTGTTGATTTGAGACTTTTTTTCATGGAATATAATGCTAATTGGCATAATAAGGCAAGAGCACATTTTCAAAGCTCAATAAACTTTAGTGAACATTCAACAATGGAATTTAATTATCCAAACTAAATAAAACAACAGAAACAGAAAAAAAATTATTTAGTCTCTGTAAACAGAATTGTCCTTCAAAATAAGAGCCTCTGTTTGTTCATGTAATTTATTTTAAAAAGTGGTTCTATAGAAATGCAGAAGCTGACACTAGCGTTAGCGTTGTCTGTGGCGCTGCAACATGCGTAACATTGAGATTCTAGTTTAGCATTGAGATTCTAGTTTAGCTTTGCTGAGATACTAACTACTTTTAGCACAACTTGAACACAGTAACAGGCTTGTCCAGCATCCAATCAGATCGCATTTTGAAGCAGAAATAACCCAGATTGGGCCAAGAAAGCGAATCGGTCATGTTTGAGGATGTCGCTTGTGCATCAGATTTACTGTCGTACTGGAAACATGTGAATACAAAGGTTCCACTAAGAACTTCTGTACATAAAACTAATTTTATTAATTTAACGAGTCATTAATTTCTCAAAATAAATAAAATACCTTTACATCCTTTTCCTATTTTTCTTTTTACCCTCATTGCGTTTCATCTGAGCGTCCTCTTAGTCAGTTTTGGGACGGACCCGGCTGCATCGCTGACCTCCAAATGGTCGGGGTCGTGGCAGAGCTAGTGGGAGTTGACCCCAGAACTGTAAACGGACCGTTTGAGCGAGCAGGACATACATCAGCCTGAGAGCAGCTCAACGCGGCGCGCACACACACACACACACACACACACACACAGGACGCTCAGCGTATCTAACATTCACATGCAAGTATTCACACGTACCGTAAAAGCACACACCTCCAGCGCGCGCATGTTCGGCTCCACGAACAAACACACACTCTGAATTCATGAATCAACAAAACAGAAAAACAAAAACAAGCTCTGCTGCAAATTGCTGCGACACCGACTGGTTTGACCTACTGCTTTACTCAAGGGGATACAGATAAATGCAGCCACCAGAGAGACACAATTCATGTTCAAACAAAAAAGTTTACCTTAAAGTTAATGTTATTTTCTGTAGATGTTTAATTTATTTTCAGTGTTCACCTTTGTTCAACCTACATTTATAGCGTCTGCAACATGAAAATGAATGCAGAAATGGGCGTCTAAGTTTAGCTGAGCGTTTATTTGCTGGTGGAGACACACCTGTGGCAGCAGCAGCTTGTTTTTCCTCGTGCTGCTTCGCCTCAAAACGATGACTCAGCTTTCTGAGTCGTAGCTTTTGTAGTTAAAGCATCGTGGATCATGATTTTCTATGTTTTAAAAACGTAACGTGTCAAAAATCAGAAGCATTTCATATTGTACCAAAGGTTTAGACTTTTATAAGGTTTCAAGAAACGTATTTGATATACTAGTTTGTGTCGTGTGTGAAGGTAATGAGGATCAGAAAATGTATGTTTGTTACTTGAAGCTTAATAGTGGACTAAGACCAGAGCCCTGAGGTTCACCACATATAATTAGTCAATCTGTCACAATTAACTACAGATCAAAACGTGAATATTTTATAAAATGCAAAAATATTAACGATAATGTTCTTTAATATTTTATTTTGTCTAAACAGCCAAGGACGATATCCAAATATTTATAAATATTTTTGACATTGTGACGTTTCGTTGATATTTCATGAGCAGAATATTGTAGTTTTTATTGGATTACAGTTAAAACTTTAAAGAGTCGGTTCAACAACGCGCTGTAAAGTCAACAAATAAAGACGAAGGGTTGTTGTTGACCCCACTAGGAAACGAAGCTCTCCGGCTTTTGTTTGTTGTTCTCTGTGAAGCCGAGGTTAACGACGGGATAACGATGAACGGGCTTTGATTACACCCAGATAAACATCACCTTTTACACCTTTAGGCCTTTACAGCAGGGTGAACACAGAGCTGTGACGCCGCTGGCCATCGCCCAAGGGACGATTGAGCAACTTCTTCAGGAGACGACACCAGGTATACAGTTTGACGTTTGCAGTTGTTGCGTAGAGTTCGTGTTGCGACAAGTGAAGGGTTGTGGCTTTGCGAAACCTTTAGCTTTACAAGAACCACATGAAGCAGTGATACAACTGCAAAAAGCCCAGAAATCACAATATTAAATGTTTTGGTGGGATTATATACATTTTTAAATATGTGTAGTTTCTTAACACAAATAATCTAATCTCTTGTTTTACTTTTTTTAGTCTAACTCATCTGAAAACATTTCTACATGATATCACAAGACATAATTTTCCTTGGCTCCTGTAAGAGCTGACACCTGCAGTCCAATATTAATAATCATCTAATATTTATTTCCTCAGACCAGATTTATTGGCATCTTATCCTCAAGTATTTCCAATATTTTAATCGCCACGTTTTCATCAAAACTTTTATGCCCATTTTCAATGTAGGGCTGGAAAATAAATCAATAACAATATATACTGTGATAAACACGAGATCAATATCAATAGATGATACATCAGATGGAATAATCAATATGTGGTGTATTCACTGAACTCTGATCCAGAACCACACAGCATTTTCTCCTGGTTAGCTAAGCGAGATTGGTGGCATCAACCAACTCACTCTGTGGTTGCCTAGCAGCGCACTCATTCTGTGGTTGCCTAGCAATGCACTCATTCTGTGGTTGCCTAGGAGCGCACTCATTCCGTGGTTGCCTAGCAACAACCTGTTGAGTAACTGGCACAGCAGCAGTTTCAGGTTCACCACTTTGCTTCATAACTGCTAAAAAAAAAAAAGAAAAACAACAGTGTGGAGTGAAAACTGGATAAAACAGAAATTGGCAATAAAACTGATATTTAAGATGAAAAAACGAATCAATAATTATTGATATCGTCTGATATGAAACGTTTATGTCGTGATGTTTATCAGCCAATGGTTAACAAGTAGCGCAAACAGAGTTGTAGACTAGAAATTTGAGTTTTCTGCCCTCATTTTTGTAAATTTTAAGTACTAAACATTTTATGAAACTTTGTTCCTGATTTTCGGTCAAAGTTAAGATGATTTAACCATATAAGTTTATGGATTGAACGTGGTTTTATGCATCTTAGTGGGTTTTTGAGGTTTGGCCGTAGTTACAGTGAAACGTTTTGTGGCTCAGTTGTGCTTCACGTGTCAAACGCAGAAGCAGCCATCAGCCTTCCTGCCCTCCAGCTCTTTCTCACCTTCCTGCGACGCACCTCACATCTTTCTCCACGTTAAGCCAAATTGAGCACAGATGCCTCTTCGTTTCATGTTGCTTAAAAACCCCTCTGAACACCAGACGTGCTTTTATGGAAGAAAAATGCTGCTAATTAGCTTAGCCCCCACCCCAGCGCAACGTCTGCGGGTGCGTTTGTAGTAATTGCGCTTAAGCTTCTTCAGATGTTAAGACCTCATTGTGAGGTGATGACAAAATGTTATTTACGCTGCGTGTTTACACCAGGGTTTTTCTATAAAACTGTCTTGGATCCAACTTTTACGCCAAATGGCAAATTTGTAAATTTTACGGTCCTTCATCTGTCGTAGATTTATGCTTCGAGTTTGATTTCCCTCCATCTTTCAGGGTGCAAACTGTTGACCTGAGCTGTTTTCGCAGCTCCTGTACACTTCCTCCTTCTGTGGAAAACACACACACACACACATTTTGAGTAACGCAGACACACACCAGGTTGCCGGCTGGCCTCTGGAGCCCTCGGGGTGTGTGTGTGTGCGAGTGTGTGTGTGTTGGAGTGGGGTTGTTTTCCAAGCTACATTTTGCTGCCACATGGATGTAGAGTGGTTTAGTATGTCTGCCTGGCAGAACAACCGGCCGACACACACGGTTTGATTCAAAGGGAGTTCCTCAGGCAGCCAGACAAGGCTCCCTTTCACACTCAGATACACGCTAGATTGGAGCGATTGTGGCTGTGCGTTGCGTCTGCGTGCATTATGCGCGTTTCTCCGTTTTGACTGTCACATTCTGCGCTAGAAAGTGGGAAAAAGCACCAGAAAGTTGCACTGACATAATTCGTGCCAGGGCTCTGGATGACATTTAACTCCAAGGTGAGACGTGTCACTTCGCCAAATTTTGGTTTAAAAAAAAAAGAAAGGCAACTCTTACATGTTCACACAAGTAGAGAAACTCATGGAAAGTCATGACGTAATGAAACGCGCAAACGTCCAGGTTTTCTGTTTTATTTTTACGCTGATTTCGAAGGCAGCGACACGGTTTCCCTCCAGAAGCGAGGGAAGCTCTCCACTGTAAACACTCGATCCGTTTTCATAAAATAAACCTCCAAGAAACCAAAGCTACCACCGCAGCCTTACGGCTGATTGTAACCGGCCAGGCCAGAGGCGGGAAGCTCTGATGTGAGCTGAGAACCATAAAGAGGTTTTTCCTAATGATGGCAGGCGAAGAAGTGTCAAAGCTTTTCTTTTTTTTGGCTTTCTTTGTCGACATGTTGCTCAGCAACGAAGAGACGAACTCGCAGACGGTGGAGACGAAACTGGATTTATACAACCTTATGGGGTCTTTAACTGCGTAATTTTAAAATAATCTTCAACTTTTTTGTTCTTTTCTTTGCAGTTCTGTGTTTTCAACAGAATGAAATGATAAAAGTAGTTTAAACGTTATGATCGTCTGCGAAAACAAGCTGCAATCCTACAGAACGCCAGCAAATATCAAAACAAACACAAATAAAAACATGTTATTAAGTAAACATTTTATTTGACTTTTTTAAAACATACATTTTAAGGAATTGGTGGCATTTTTCTCAGACAAAAGCAAAACCTGAGATTTTAGTCATTTCTTGCAATTTTAAGAAAATATAAAAGATTAAAAATAAATAAACGATCTACGTAACAATACAAGGTTGTATGATTTTTAATTATTTAAATTGGAGCGCACATGTGCGTACGGTAAAACTTTGTTTAATTCACTTAAAATTCTTTGGTCAAACATTTTTAATTGTTGCATTTCTTCCCTCCTTTTCCTCTATTACTGCCAAAACTTTATTTTAATAAATAAAACTATATTATTGGGACTCGGCCTATTTTGACACAGGAATCCAGGCACAATTAAAATAAACAACGCAACATTAAAAAACATTTATTTCACTTTCATTAACAGAAAATGTGGCATATGAGTTTGATAAATTCAGAATTTTACCGTAAAGAGTCAGTTTTAGAGAAAACGCTGCTAAAACTAAATTTACCTCAGATTAAAATCAGCATTTTGAACTTGTTTCATAAAAAAAATTATTAATTATTGTAACTTTATGGATGCAATATTTGATGGATATTCCTAAGTTTACCATATGAATAACTTGAAATATTTTGGTAAACAACAATAATTCCCCAACCACATTTACCTTTAATAGAAGAACAAACTAAAAAAAATACACAAAATATTTCCGGAGAAATGTTTTAATGTTTTTTCTCTACGCCTGATTTGAATATTCAAACAACAATAAAATGGATAAATAAAATACAAGAAAGCATGTTTTGTGTTGCATTGCTGTATGTAAAAAATTCAGATACGGGCCATTAACTGTGTTTTTAAAGAGTGTAAAATCAATGCATCTCCTCCTCTGACATATTTTCCACACTGCAGTGTGCAATAAAAAGAAGGGAATTTCAAATCCAGTTGTTCTTAGTAAAATGAAACACTTTCTCCCCGTTTCCCTTGAGCTGCCGGCTAAGTGAGAACCAACCCGGCGCCGGTCCCTGAAACTGCACCCCAAGGCGCGGTCAGAGCCGGGTTACACCAGGGCCTGTCCAGGTCAGAGCTTTCCTACTCCATCTAAAACACGTCTCCATCTAAAGGCCGTCCTTGCAACCTGTGACATTCGCCTTCATTCACCTCCTTTTATTATTTCAGCCTGATTTATTCGGGTATTTTACAAAAACCTCAACAAACACGAGACAAACGAGAGTCTCTCTGATGAACCTCCACACAAATAAAACTGCTTTGTTCCACGTTTGGGTCCTGAAATCAGCAGAAGGTTCCTGACCAGCTCCATCCCAGATATTCCCATCAAATATCTGAGTTTTCCTTGTTGCACACCAGCAGAGTCACTCGCTGGCTCACGCTGTCCGACCCGCCGGCCGAGCTAAAAATACCCCGTCTGTCCTGTTGGGGTTGGCCTGGGGGCGAACCTGGGCCGGGGCTTATAAATGTGGTCTTTGTAGCGCAGTGGAAATGTCCAACAAATGACTCTTTTATTAGGGCAAGACAAAAAAACACAGCTAATTATGTTTACTCAGATCACACACACTCTGGTGTGCGAGGAGAGAGGGAGGAAAAGGTCAAATGTAAGGTATTAGAGAGAGAGACTGATAAGAAAACAGCTAAATACAGTTAGAAAACTTTCTGCTCGTCCTGTAAAACCTGAAATGAAGTGATGGATGACTAAATTAGCATCAAAGTACAGCTTTATGATTCACTGTTTTTATTATATATGTGATTTACGTTGGCTGAAATCAAGGAGTTCAAAAATTCACAGTAAAGATTTCACAGAATCAGTTGCTTCTTGTTTATTTTTTTAAGATAATTAACTTCCTGTCATTAAACACAAAACAAGAAACACAAAACAATAAAAATTAATTGTATTTCATACAAAAAGTTGATTAAATCATAAAATATACAATAATTAACCGTTTCCGTGACTTTTGCTCCGCTTTAATTAAAGTTAATGGGATAGTTGCATGTTTTTACAGTGGCATTATTTAAAATAAATGAATTGAACTGTTTTTTGTAACCTCATTCTCTGTCGTCCTTCTGATTGGTTGTCCTTCATCGCCTGTTAAAGCTGCGGTCAGCCGGTTGGCTAGCAGGTTGACGTTGAATTAAAAACGCCTAATCTCAGCCAATCAGAGGCGGATGAAGGCCAACGCCTGCAGGTCTCAATCTAATCCAGCCGCTCCGCTCACTTTCTGTGGAAAATGTTTGATTTTGACCACAAAAGATATCGACATTTCTTAAAAGTTTGAAGTTTTGAACGTCTTGGTCTTCAAAGAACAAAAACAGTTTATTTATTGAGACTTTTTGCCAGGAACATGTTTAAAGACCTGCTAAGGTCTTCAAAAAGAAAATAACTGAATGACTTTATGACTCCATACATGAAACAAGCATCAACAAAAAAACATCCAGATGATGTTAAGCTGTTCAGCTTATATTCTACATCAAATTGAGCAAATTAAACATCAATATTAACTTGATTTCTGTACCGTTGGTTACAAATATTTACTGAAATACAACTACATGTTCTCACATTTTGGTAAATTCACAGCATTACAAAGAAGTAAATCAAATTAAATGTTATTCTACAAATCAAACTGAATTTGTGTTGGTTTTAGCTGAACAGGTGACCAAACGCCACATCTTCCCCAACAAAACTGACAGTAATGGAGTATAAAAAATGTCTCCTGACAGTCTGGAAAAACTCAACTTTATTTTTTATTTACATAAAACAAACTTATACGTCTTACCAAAAAGCTACTTTTGTGTTAGTTTTGTCGAATTTCAAGTGTCCTAAGATAGAAATTAGATGAAGATAATGGATAAAATTTGGTGTTTGCTGACTGTATTACTGTGCTGGTGGGAAATTTTGCCTGAAAAAATAAAATAAGTCAGGACCTGACTTTATTTTACATTTTGTTTGAGAGAACTACTGAAAGAAAACTACCTATAAATTAAATTATTAATTTGCTGTACAGTATTTGAAGCTTCCCGTTTGCAATAATTGTAAATGCAAAAAGCCAAAACCAACTTAATACAAGAAAATCAATCGTTGTTTTTTTAATCTATATTTAATAATTTACTTAAGGTAAGCTGCAATATCTTGAAAAAAATAATTTTAAGTTAATTTAGCCTAATTTTAAATGTACAAAGGTAGGAACTAAATAAATATACTTGGTAAAATTTTGTGTTTTTACAATACGTTACTTATCTGGTGTGAAACTCCGTCTGAAAGTGAACAAAACCAAGACAGGACTAGGCCTGGTTTGATTTGATCTTTGTTTGATTTTATGAAAATCCATTGGAAAGTTCCAAAAAACACTATTTTATCAGTCAGACTACGCAACACTTGTTTAGTTTTTTTGCTATAAAAATCAGATTGTCACCAAAGGTTTGGCATTAGTCGAAAGTAAAGATCAAGATGTTTGTCGGCGGCAAAAGTCGGCGACCGAGCAGGTGAGTGAAACGCGCCAAGCCCAAAAACGTTTGGGCAGAAACCGCAGGGACTGAACTCCCTCGAAAGCCACGAGGCTCAACTGGCAGGTGGATCCAAAGCCGGCGATCTCCACGGTTACGTCTAAAATAAAGGTTAAAAATGAAAAAGTGAAACAGCAGCGAGAGCCGAGGAGAACAAGAGAGAGGAAACGAGGTCAAAGGCATCGAGGGAATTCCTCGTCTCTTTTCAGCCGTCAATCATTCAGCCGGTGCCAGAGATACGGAGGATCCAGTGCGAGGGCTTTTATGTGTGAGTGATTGTGTGTGTGAATGGGGCGATAGGCCCTCGACTTGACAATGAACCCCGTCCCTTTGCGGTCACGCCACCGCATCAGGGAGACCCGGAGGGAGGAGGAGGAGGAGGAGGAACGAGATGAGAGAAAGAGAAGAGGGAAGGAAACCGAAGAGAGGAGGGAGGGAGGAGAGCGAAGAGCCGGAGGCGGAGGCGGAGAAAGCAGGCGCAGAGCGTGGCAGTGCAGGCAGGGAGATGGGACGGGTCCTCGGCTCCTTAAACAGGACGGATTAAACGGGGGGAGCGGGAGGCTTCAGATGGTTCAGCCAGAAAACACGAAGAATGGCGAAGGAGCCGGAGAGACACGGAGGGGGAGGCAGGGCTGGCCCCTGACCCGGGACATTATAGAAAGGGAGATTATGGTTGTTCAAAACTCTCTAAGCGCTAACCCCAGGACCCCAGCTAACACACACACACACACACACACACACACACACACACACACACACACACACACACACACACGTTTCCCTGCCTCAGTACCAACAGAGCGGATCTCTGATGTTACACACACTGCAAAAACACACAATCTTACCAAGTATGTTTGATCTGGTGCAAATACCTTAGTATGTTTGAAATAAGACAAAACGAACCTATAGATGACCTTTGGTCAAGATATAGGAGCTTCTTTATGTCAATAATTTCTTCATATTGATGGAAACATTCTACTTACATTGGAAAATTATTCCACTTTAAATGGGGGAAATGTGAAAATGGAACTAAAACTTTTTCATCAGTAATTATTGATCTAAAATAAGCTCCTTTTTATTGGAGGAAAATTAGTTGTAAGTTAGTTTCGTCTCATTTCAATTGTACCCAAATATTTGCACTAGAAACCAAATCAGAATACTTGGTAATATTTTGTTTTTTTTACAGTGCAGAAGCTTCATATATTTGTTTCACATCCAAATAAAACCAAATCTTACTAATCTTGATTGTTCCTATCAGGGGTGTCCAAACTTTTTCTCACAATTGCCAATAAAAATATGAATTTTAGGAATTAAAAACACCAAAAATATTATTTCCAGACACAGTGCCATTTTATAGCATAATCAAATAAATACGTTAAGTTATGTTATTTTAAAAATGGCATATAGATCAAATATGACCTTGAAATTGGGCCTTCAGGAAGTCATCACAAAATTGTTCATCTATTAACACTTTAGCAACGTTTTTACCAACGTTTCACTGAGAAGCAGCTGCTCTAATGAGCTCAGCAGATGCGTAGTTCAACCAGGAGTTTGCTAATTGCTGCTGGCTAGTCTGAAGGAGCAGCTCTGGGAGGGAGAAGCTTAGAAACTGCAGCTCTGAGGAGGAGCTGAGCCTCGAAGGCGGGGCTACGTCCACCCAGGGTTGCCATGGAGATTAAAAGATTTCACAAGGCAGGTACACTTTTGATGTAACATTATAACATGACATAAAACCAACTTTATCAATTAATTGTATTGAATCAATTATTGAAATATTCTTCAACTAATTTAGTTGTCAATTAATCGTTAGCTGGTGTATACAGATTAAAAAAAGGCCATTTATTGAAAAATAAAACATAGTGAGAGCAGTAATGAATGGCTAAAGACACAAAACCCCAGAAAGACACTTTGATTTTTGTCTTAATCTTAATTTGTGGACTCATAAAGAGCATAAAGATACCATCCAATATGCAGCCAGTCCAGTCTGGGCCAATTTAACCCAACGCTAGCTTGAGATGCAGACCAAGCATGCGAAATATCTCGGTCCTGATTCAGTTGAAATGAACTCTGGTGCAGTTCGAATGTATATGTGAACACCAACCAGACTGGAGAACGCTCCAAAAGCACATATTGGAGTATAATGCAGTGCATTCTGGGTAAATACAGCCAAAACAAACGTGAGAGTCTAGTGCTAGCGGGTTAAATAGTTCACGGACTTTTAGAAACAACAAAACCAGCTAAAATCTGACGATTTTTTTCACATTTTGGAAGAAGGAAGTCATGTCTTCTTCAGAGGTTTTTGTGTTGTTTCCTAGAGTGGTTCTTACTGCAGCGCCGCCACAGGCGAGGAGGGCAACTGTTTTTTTCACCACAAAATCTGAAAATGTAATACGTTGCAACATTGGTCCCCAATCAAACCAAGTCTATTGGGACTATCAGGTGTGAAAAAACCTTTAAACCAATTACCTACATAATTTAACAGTATAAACCCCATGTAGCTAAAGTCAAAGTGATGGGAAAACTTCACCATGAGCCTTTTGTTAGGCGTATTTGTGGTCGTTTTGTTGACCGATGGACACCCACTTTATCCCTTAAGCTTTTCACACACAAAGTTTGTAAGCGATAAAAGTGCAGCCACCTCTCTTTCACACACCTACACACTCTCTCGATGAGGGGAGGGGGATTAACACTGGCCTCTATAGTCGGCCCAGGACGAGTGCTGAAGGAGGGAGCAGTGTGTTCTCGGGGTGAAAGCAGGGGCAGGGGAGACGGCTGCCAGAACCTCACGCTAATCTACAAGAGGAGGACAGCCAGGTCGCATGGACCTGGAGACGGACAGAAAGTGGCTTCAACGTATAGATTTAACACTTTCTGCCACAAACCAGCGATCCAGCAGACAAGTTTGACATTAGGAAAACTGATAATGTGGGAAAATGAGGATGAAAACTTAGACGACCGGGGTGAAAAGTCACATTTAGAGAATCAGATTGTGAGGCGACAGGAAAATCTTTTTAAAATATTCACGTTGGAGAGACTGACAAATTCGTAACGAAAGATCGGAAACGACGCAAAACCAGTCGAGCGACGGGAGTAACGGTAAAGCACTGAGAATACGACAGAATCTTAACGTTTACACACAAATGTTACTTTTTGGATGTGTGTTTGGACAAAAACTACAAGAAAAGTTGGATTGGAGGCTTTGAAAGTTTACGTGACGGCTGAGGAAGAGTCCTTGGAGGTTCGGGGATCCTGCCTTGAATGTTAACACGCGAAGAGACGGCCCTCGTTTCAGGAGCTATGCATCTCTGCACAGGAAAACACAAACTGACCAGTTCCCTGCGCCGCTCATATTTAAAACTGGCACACATTTCCAGACCCAAATGTTTTGAAAATCTTTATATTTTTGGTCCAGTTTTGAATAAATATGTGAAAATTTACTGTAGATATTTGCAAAATGTGAGATTTTTAATTATTCAGTGCCAAGAAGAACCCAAAACAAAAGGAAGATGTATAAAATGTGCTTTTCCAATGAGACAGGGGTTTACAGATGATGATCCTGACAAATTTACTCTAAAAAACACTGGAAGTTTAGTCTTTAAATGATGAACTCTGAACCCAAACCCGTCTTTGTTTTACTTAAAAACAGCATAAAATGTAAAAAGATTCAGATATTTATCACATCAGCAACAGGACAAGAAATACAGTCTGAACCTAATTTTTTTTTACAAGATTATTATCAAAATAATAATAAAAAACCAGTTTCACTGTATTTACTTTAACATTTCTGACAGAAACATGCATTAATCTTTCTTTGAGACAGAAATATTGCTGTAAAATAATAAATGTTGAGTTTTAGTTGTTTTTACTGTACTTATACTCATTTTTTATGCATAAAATATAAAACAAATTTCCACTAAATTAAGTTTCTTCAGATATTTATTAGGCGTAATATTTTATCTCTTTGCTCTTTGCTTTAATACCAATATTCGCTGGTTACTTAGTCAGACTATCTGCTCTGGTAACTTACTGAATTTACATTTTAAATTGTAATAAGTAGTTTGTTGTTGTTTTCATGTGAAATATTTCCGGCCTAATTTCTCCTGTTTTGCATGTAAGGAATAAGTTTATTTGAGCTAATTTAGTCTCTAATTAAATTATTCTAAACGTATTTTGTACACATTTTTTTGCTTTTCTGTTTGCAGCTTTACCAAACATTGGTGCCCTTTAATACCAGTAGATGCTTCAGATTACAAACATATTTCCAAGCTCCATTTTCTCTGCGAATAACGTTCCAGACCTGGAAGACAAAAACAAACCCCAACTTTTCCAGACTGTGGATGTGGATTCTGCATCATCATGCATTATGTTTTGGGGATGTTTCATGACTTCATGTGATTCCTGCCCTGGGTTTTTGTGTGTATAACCGCAGTCATCCAGCACACAGCGAGCTGCACCGCAGTAATGGAAAATACTATAGCTGAAGCCACCGGGCCTCACAATGCTCGCTCTGTCTGAGCCGCTTAAGGCACAACCCTCTGAAAACCTCTGAAGAAGTCGACTGGATGGATTTCTGGGGGTTTTGTCATGACTGTCGGTACAGTAGAGACTTTGTGGTTTTTCTGAAGAACAGAAAATATGTTTTAACAGTTTGTTATTTCATGGACTCACTGTTGAACCAAGCTGATTTTCATTTCGACCAGATGAGGGCGAATATTTGGGCTCAAATGTCTTAAAATCCTATGAAAATGCTTTAATGTGAATCCGACATTACGTTTTTAATACAATAAGACATTATAGTGCAATATTATATCAAATAGGCTACGTATTAATAATTTGAAATGAAATTAAACTTCAGTTTGGGCCTGAAAATCTTTTAATCCTTTTATTTTTATGTGTTTGCATTACTGAAACACTAAATGTAGCATAAAAACTAATCTGTTCACCAGGAGTTTTAAAATACCATCTGGAGATCAGAAAAACCTGATCTTAGAAAATAAATGAAACTTCTGACATTAACTATTGGTGCAACTCTTGCTGATAAGGCAAATATGAAGAAGAATTCACATCTACTTTTTAATATTTGGTAATTTTTTAAAAATTCATGTCATATTTAAATTTGTTGATCATTTCGGTTTCTTCAGACACTTTTAAATCCCCCGTTAGTTTAGTCCCAACGTCGGTTAATCCTGTCCGTTTAGTTGATATTCAAAAAATCAACAACAGATAAAATAATTGTCTGGGCCGCCCTGGACTTTAAGCCACCCTGGGCAGTGATCCATGTCAGCTGTATCTAAAACCACAAATGTCTAATTAATACATTTTAGCATATAACGTATTTAACATAATTAAACTTTTAGCTTAGTGACGTTTTTATTCTTTATTCTGGATCCAAAATAGTTTCTGATTTTTTATCACTTATCAGCTCAATAATTTAACTTGAAGTGAAATAAAAATTTGACTCCAAACTTATGATTAGGATCATGATTACAATCATATTTTTACAAGGATTTATAAAAGCTTTAAAAAAAATGACGCTCCAAAGGTGTTTAGATGTGACTTTGAACTGAGGCTTGGACTCAGTTTATCTTTAAAAAGATTTAAAAAGCAAGAAAGTCTTTCTTTTTTAAAGAGTCAAAAGTGTCTTAAAAAAAGCCAAGATGTTTGATTTTTAAAAATGTTTCCCTGATTAATGTAGATCTGACAGAGCAGGTGCAGAATACGAAGGACTTCGTCAGGTTTGGGCTGCGGTTCTTATCCTGCACACTATGATTTACACTTCATCACCGTCAATCTGACGGGATTAGAGGCTGGCAGAAAGATGGATGGTAGATTAAAAGCTGTTCCTGCTGCAGTTTACGCATAAAAACAAGCTGTGCGAAAATATTGTGTCCAATGTTATTCAAAAACTTAAACCACGAATAAATACGTAGTTAATAATGTGTTTCAAAAGATATCAAAATGAAGAAAAAACAAATAATTGTTACTGATTCGCCAAGAACTTTGTTATTTTAACAGTTATTTGTAAAAAATGGTAAAAATACACGTCTTTAAAACAATATGGAGCATTTTTGCACATTAGTGACACCTTGTGGAAGCATAAAGTATTTACTGTAAAGTTTATTTGGACTGATTAATCAGAAACGGTTTGAGGAAATCTTCACGTCTGATTGTACTCTTTAAAATGTTTTTATATTACCATTAGATTCCTAAGTTTGCCCCCTATAGGTGGGAAGAATGAATTACTGATCAAAATCAAGGAATTTTGAAAATCAAAAAAAAAATTTGATCATTGAAACATGAATTTTGAGCTTTAATAAATAGGTTTTATGCAATTGTTTTGTCTTAATAGGAGCGTTTTAGATATTTATTGAAATAAAACAATTAAAAGACTTTTTGTCAAAATTAGAGGTGGCGATATGGACTTAAGGTTTTATCGCGATATTTTGTGCTATTATTGTGATAACGATAAAACTGACAAAAAGAGCCATTTATTACTTCTCTGGAGAAACATGACCACTTGTAATACTCTTTAGGACACAATCACTAAAAAAAGTCTGATCTGTATCATTAAACTGCAAACTGCAGTTAATCATATTTTCAAATCAATATGTATCGGTACTTTCATTGAACAGTGGAAAAACAATAGTAAAACTAACAATACGGATATTTTGGAGATGAGAGTTAAACATTTTTAATTGAAATTTATCGTGATAAATATATTTATATAAAGGTATTTATATAAAAGTTGGAATTCTTTTCATGATAATAAATGTATCACGATACGATATAAGTCGACTTTTAGTCCTAATGCAATTATATTATTTTTCTTTTTATATATAATTGCCAAGACTTCTATATTATTATTTTTATCTGCTATATAAACTAAACACATCATTTTATTTTCTCACTCTTGCTTTATTTTCCCAGGTTTATTAAAGACCAACACTGTCTGCTAGTTAAAGCCGCCGGACGCTTTGGGTCCCTTATATGAATAAATTAAATTAAAAACAAAAATCTAGATGAATAGTTTGTGTTGCACCTTGCATTTTCTATTTTTGAAAGGAAAAGGACAAATTTCCCCCCCCCCAACATTGTTTGTAAATCTGTATCTGCATGCTAGCCAAACCTAGGCTAGTCTCGGCCGCCCAAAATCACTCCGAGGGCCGTAAATGGCCCCCGGACCGCACTTTGTATTTGAAGTAATCACCTCTGGAACGGTCTAGATTGTTGTTATTTCTTCTTGCTGTTTTGTGTGCATAAATGTGCCGGTGTAGGTAAGTGATTCTCTGCTCTGTGTGTGTCCTCCCTCAGTAGCTCTGCTAGCTTGGCACCGTCCATTCAGAAACCCCGGCTCCTAATGAGAGCAGACAGATCCTTGGCAGAGCCGCCGCGCCGCTATTTCTAACTGCAGATCGCTTTAAAATGGATCAGCCACAGAAATATGTAGCTGTGTGTGCGACGAGGTAAAAATACATATACTGTACACACACGTTTAGACACTTAAGTGTTTATGTTGGAGTCCTGAATGAGGTGCCAGGGGACGGCAGGCCAGAGCGCAGCAGAACAAAAGAGGATGTGAGTTGAGAAAAGAAAATAATCTCGGGCCGGTCGATTTGTATCGGGAGAGATTTAGAGGCCTTGCTGTTATACAGAGCCGCCACTTGTTCATTGATGTAAACAAACACCCCGCTGTAATTCCTCATAGCGAGCTTCAGCTCAATGTTTGGCCGCCCGGTGCACAAATGAGCTATTTTGGTTCTCCGTTAACCCGCTAGCAGTGCTGCTTTTGGCTGAAAAGCTCAGCAGAAACCAAACAAATACTGACAGAAAATGACTTGCTGGAACATGGAGTACGCAAAGAGCAACACCCGACCAAAAACGGGACCAAAACATGGGAAACCCTGGGCTAAAACGACCCAGTCGGGTCAAAGAACATCATTCAACTGAAAAATATGTAATTACTACTTTAAAAACTTGCATCTGCTGCCCCCATGTGGCCAAAATTAATAGCAGCGACAAAAAACTCAATCGTTGCTAAAATCAGACATTTATACATTTTATTCTCAAAAATACATTTGTAGTCTTGTCAGAGGAACTCATTGCAAACTTAATGGAGGTCTAGCGCCCCCTGCAGGGAGAAACAAACCCAACAACTTAACTCGTATAACCAGAAAAGCATATAAGCCTTTGTTGTAACAGCACAACCTTGGGACGTACCAGAATCACTGCACTTCCTGTTTTAAACAGTAGGTGTCACCACTGATCTACTACCACTGTTAGATACTTTTTCAAATCTTTAAAGGTTCGTTCAGTTCATTTTTTCTCTAACCTTGTAGTTGCTGCAGTCAAGTTCTACAATGTTACAAACAAAAAAGTCCATGTTTTATACATTATATATATAAAAGCTGCTGAGTTACATTCACGTTGAGTAAATCTTACTCTGGTTGTATTTCTGCTCTGACTTGGTTAGTTGTTTCTACAGCAACACCTGCTGGCCAAGAAGGGAACTGCAGCAACTGTAAAGTCTAAATTTTACGATTCACACCAGGAGCCAACGTAGCAAAACTATCACATTTTAGTATGTGGAGCTTTTTTTTGACACTATCTGATGGATAAAAATGCATTTATTTGGTATTTTCCCAAAGCCAAATCGAAACTTTCAACAACAAATTACTCAGAAAACACATGACCAGCAGTTGGGCTCCCACAGACGACCAAACAGCAAACTCTGGTCCATCCACACTTTGTTTAGTAAAGATCCAGACTGTTTGTTCTTATATGCAAACGTTGACGACTAAAGTAGTTTTATGACAACTCCAAACTCAAAATCAAGCATTGCAGTTTACAAATACTGAATTTCAAGAACCTCTAAGCCATCGTTACATTAGCTTTGATCGGTTATTTATATAAAAGTTGCTGATTATTCATACAGGAAGTGGAGGTTGGAGGCGGTGCGACACCTATTGTGTTCTTGTGTGAAACAAGTAAAGATATTTGGCTTTTCTACACAACTTTACTTTTTTTTTTACATGATCTATTCTCAGTTTCCGTTTCAAAGACATCGTCTCCGACCTGATAAACTCTCATCGGTTTCTGTGTAAATAACGACTGAAAGGTTCCCACAAACCACTTTTACATTTCTGATGTCAGAGTTTTAATGCGCTTTGGTTTCAGCCTCCAGCTTCATCTAATCTGGATTTATACGAAATAAAGACCCAAAGACATTAATCGGCTGCAGGTGCTAAAAATCTCACTTTACTAAATCCTGACCTTCCGATGTTAAAGGAAAGTCTTTTAGCTTCACTTTAGGACAACAAACCGCTCTAAGAAAACAACAACATTTTGAAACAGAATATACTCTGGTGCAAACAAAAATCGGTATTTTGCAGCAACTCAAGGCTGATCGGTGCATCTCTGATTTCACCTCAGGAAGAAAAAAAAAAGAAACGTCTCCTGCAGAACCGGCGCTGCAGCCAACAATCTGGACTTTTCCACACTTTTCCAGCGCGTTTCGGAGACATTTGGACCTCATGAGCGCAGACGCTCTCAGCCTCCTCCATCAGGCTGACATGCCGCCCCCCGCCGCCCCCCGCTCCCTCCCGCCGCCGCTCCGTAAACTTGGCCGTGGTCCTCGGCTGCATTCCGGGAACGAGTCTCCCCTCGCTCTCCTCTCTGTCTCTCTTTCTCTCTCTCTTTCGCTCTTTCGGTGTCAGATGTTGCACCGACGGGAGCAGCGCGAGTTCAACCCCCGCACGCTGCCGACGTGCCTCCGCGCGTCCCGGCGAACTTCGCTCATCATTATTTCTCCGATCGTGGCTCTTATTACCGATCCTCTTCCTCCTCCTCCAGCTTTACGTGTCTCTGTCTGATCCGCTTTGCGGCCGGAGGCAAATGATGCTCCAGATCTTTAAAGTTGGGATTTTGGAGGATGGAGATGCAGAAACTCATCATCTCCATCCAAACACGTTCCCGTCCTTTGAATCTGACGCATCTTTCAACATGACTCCAAGCTACAAACTTGAGAAATTGGATTCAACTCAAACAACGACAACAAAAAAAATCAACTTTTTAAGTCAAACGTCGCATTAATCTGATGTGATTAATCAGCACAAACTTCACAAACTGGATGAATCTCCCAACAAATACGATCTGCTGGAGCCAAACTCGGGATCATTTCAAAGTAGTTTGAACTTTCCTGACTCGGGTTCTAGTGAAAAGCTTAGGGGGGATAAAATCAGACTAACTCATCAGTAATCTGATGACTCCACTAATCCTGACCAGGTTCCCTCTGACCGGGTCGGAACCGGGTCCAGCCTTACCTGCAGCAGCCAGTGGCAGGTCTCTCCGATGAACGGGAAGCCCATGGAGCCTCTGGGCATCGGCAGCTTGCAGCTCTTGTCCCGCGTCGCCGTCCAGCGCAGCTGCCAGAGCTGCTGGGACACGGCGACCAGCAGCGCCATGGACACCAGGCAGGCGGCCAGCGTGGCCAGAGCCGAGATCAGGTCGAAGCTGTCGAACAGCATGACGAGGATGAGGAGGATGTTCAAAAAGAGTCAAAGAAAATAAAACTCTGGGTCAAAAGTTTTTGTTGGTTGTTTTCTGGTGCGTAAAAAGCGCAGCGCCGGTTTACGCGCTCCAGACGCTCCTGGCGCGGGTTGGTTTTCTTTTAATTTTCTTTTTTGGGAATGAATGAACTGCGGAGGTGTGATATGGGTTATGTTCTCTTTTTCTGTTTTTGTTTTTTTGGCGTCTCCAGAGCGCAAATCGCGGTTGGCTGAGTGGAGGAGACGCAGCAACAGGTGACGCTTTAATCTCAAACCTTCAGAGGAAAAAAACAAAAATGAAATCACCGAAAGTCAGTTTGGTTTAATGATTGAAACATCTGGGGCTGGAGGCACACCTGGCGGGGGACGATCCGGGTGTTTGAAAGGTCATTTTTGTGAGTTTTTGGGTTAGAAAATTGGAGGTATAAAGTAAAAAAAAAAATTAAAATGTCTGGAAATTTGAGACAAATATTAATAATATATATTTATATTAAAAAAAAAACACGTGGAAAAAGTGAAGCCGAGCCTGGAGCCAAGAAAAGTTTAAACTTTTTTCTTTTTAAAACTTCTGGACTGGGATGGAAAAAGTTGCTTTAAATGGGGGGAAACTCTTCCAGGAACCGCGTGATTCAGGTCCAAAACTCTCTTTTTGAAAAAAAAAAAAAAGAGAAAAATCTGTATATTTGAAAAGCTTTACGCGCCTCAGTGCGTTGCAGTTGGAGACGTTTAAGATCCGTGACGCGCAGGAGACGCTCCGTCCTGCTGCTGCTCCCTGTCTGCCGTCCTCTCTCCTTTCTGCGCACCTTTCTGTCTCCCCGAGCGCGTCTCTCTCTCTCTCTCTCTCTCTCTGCCGGCTGCGCACACAAGTCACCCTCAGTGCGTGAGTGTGTGTGCGTGAAGAGTGTGTGTGCGTCCCGCCAGAGGCACCAATGAGTGTTTATATAGTGTGGAGGCAACTGGAAGGCGAATAGGCGGCCAAGGGCTCCCGTCGCCCCCCTCCAGCCCCAGACTCCCCTCCCATCTTCCCTCCTCCACCTCTGCTCCACCTCTCTCAGCTCCCGGAGACACCCCCCCCCCCCCCTCAGAAACAGGAGGAGGAGGGGCCGCTGTAAAGTGAGCAGCAAGCGGCGTAAGAGGAGGAGAGGCTCGTGCTGGAGCTGGCGCGGCGCCAGGAGCGGGAGGAGCTGCGGGGGGGGGGGGGGGGGGCCCGGGGCCCCCCCCCCCCCCCCCCCCCCCCCGCCCCCGGCCGCACCCGGGGCCCCAAAAAATCCCCCCGCCCCCCGGGCCCGGGCCCCGAAAACCGGGGGG
>CAEGAF010137793.1:0-12867 GCA_903067075.1 Micropoecilia bifurca
ATATATTTCATCATGCATGAAAGTTTAGAACATATTTGTAAAACTTCAAATCCTAGACAGGACCAGATATCTGCGCTTTATTAAATAATTAAGAGCAAAACATTTCTTTTTATGCCAAAGAAGGATAAATAAAATTCAACATGGAAATCAAGAATTAGCTCATTTAAATCAATAAATTACGACAATGTTATTAGTTTTACACCTGGAATCAGAATTATGATTTTAGCGTATCAGCTAATCAGATATTCATATGTTTTATTGAGACAAATCTACATGTACTCATAGACACACTGAAGAAGTGGACACTCGCTTCAGTAAAAAACACCTTCATCTCTGTAATCGTGTGAGTGCAGCTCTGTGTCGGCGGCGCTGAGGGATTAAAGGTCAGATGTAATCCAGGGGCATTTACTGCTTTCCGTCACCTTGAACCCCAAGGGCGACTCTCCTCTGAGCTTCACTGCCTCTGTGGAAGCAACAAAGGCCAAATAGTTTAGCTCCCGTGTGCAAGTCTAACCCCGTCCCTACACACACACACACACACACTCGACACTTGTGACTTTTCATCACAAGAGCCTCTGGCTGTCCGTTTAACACGGGAAAGCTCCGTCACCCGTCTCAGGGTAAGGACCGCTGGCTGAGATGTTATTCTAGTGTACATGTGTGAGCATTAGTGGCCGTGTCAAAGGGTACGGGGCGGGGGAGAGGGGCCCAGAGGGGCCCAGAGGGGCCCATCCGTCTCAGATGCTGGGCAGATGTCAGAGCATGAAGGAAGCGCTGGAGAGCGGCGGTGGTGTCAGAGGTGAGGCTCGGAACGCCGTCCCGCGGCTTCTCCAGACAGGGTTGTGTCGGTCGTCTGCGGCGGCGTGTCGGAGGTTTAGGCAGATCTGCTCGCTGTTCCGCTGGATGTTTCGGCGAAATCCGATGCTTCGGCCTGAACTGCACCAAATCCGGCCTCTAATTTGTTACTTCCTGCCCACGAGGCTCCGCTGAGCGATGGGGTCGGTGCGTCGTTGGGTTGATCTGCCGGCGGAGCTCTGATTGATCGTTTGAGCAGAACGGCAGTGTAACTCGTGTAACTCCAGGAGTTACACTGAGCAAAGAGGTTTTCTGTTTTAATTGTTTTGTTGTGGTTCATTCATAATTTCTGAATATTTCTGTATGACATAGGAAGCTGTTATAGATAAATGTTTCTCCTTTTTTTATTTTGACATTCTCCACTCTGCTGTAATGCGCTACATCTGTGGCAGCTGCTGCTTGGAGCTGGACTTAAACACTGAGACACTGTAATTTATAATATGGTGTATTGTAAAGAAACCATTCTTTAAGCCATAATTAATATATAAAATCATCAAGCAGCATGATTTTGTTTTTCTATTCTATTTTTGTTTTTTTAAATTTCTGTGTGGGGGCATTTTTCTGTTTATTAGGAGAGTAAAAGCATTTTATGTGATGACACACATGACACACACTTAACTCTTTAGGTAGAGCTTTTTTCAAACTGGGTTTCTGTGCAGAAGGTTTAAATGGACACATTTAGTAGCGATTGTAATATTTGTCTGTGGCCAGACTGTGAGAAAGGAAAAATGATGAAATTTACCTAAATTTTCAAGTCCAGTCCTTTGGATCGAAGTCAGAATATATTTAAAAAAAACAACTTTGTTCTCATTCTGTTACATTGAGCCTGACTTTGCGTTTTAATTTTCTTTTATTTTGAGCAGACACAGAGAGGAAGCCTCACGTTTGTTAAATGTGTTTTTAGATAATTGCAGTTAGGTTTTCTGACAACTCATGTTCTCTAAATTTAGCTTTCTGGCTTTGCGAAGTCTTTTTTTGTATTAAGCAAAAAATGAAACAAAAGAGAAAAAAACTGTAAAGGAGTCCAGCTGAAGCGTGATTTCTGGTGTGGCGCATTGCTAATAATTTTATGCTAAGTTGCCAACTGGGTTATAAAGTTTGGATTTCTTTACAATAAGGTCTAATATTTATATATAAAGACGTGTTATTCCTGCTTTGTGTTCATTTGGGTCAGTGATAAGCAGCTGATCAGTAAATACTGACGAGGTGAACAAGTGACTTTGACAGTTGCAGTTATGTTGCAGATCATATTCCTGTTGGATCGTTCTCCATCTGATTGGCTTCTCTGCATATTCACGCTTGCAAGACGAGTAGATTTCTGACTTTTTTTTCTTGCCCCTTCTGTTGACTGGTGATTGAATAGGCCAAGCATCTGCAACCTTTGACCACCTGCAGCCTTTAAGGAAAACTTTAGAGCCCCAAATTTTACATGAGCTTTGGAAAATAGCCAACTTTTATTTATTTTTTCTTATCTACTACATGAGGTCTTTCTTAAAGAACCACCATTGAGTTTCTGTTTTTTAGGATTTAAAACAAAGAAAAGCGTAAAAAAAATTAGCAAAAAAGAGAACGGATGCATTTTCTGATTATATTTTCTGATGTTTAGGCTGCTGTTAAAGCTAATGTGTAGTTATACACAATTAATTTCTAGGTGAGATTTGAACATTTCTGTCATCATGCATCTCTGTGATAAAACAAAAATACTTGGCTTTCAAAGGGAAACAAATAACAGAAAGCTGATTCTGGAATCACCAGAGTGAGGAAATCTGATCTATCTTTAGCGGCTTTTAGCTGACAGTTCAAAGGAAGATGTGAAATTTTGAATTTGTTTCTCTCTCGTTTTCTTTTCTCTCCAAAGCTTTCCCTTCAAGTTACTATTATAGACTAGAACTTAGGCATTAGGCTGCAAACCCCTTTATTTACAACCCGTAAAGGTGGTAAGATGCTTGATTAAAAATGATATTTGTAATAATCTCAGTTGATATTCTGAACGACTAATTTCTTGTACATAAAGGTTTCCTTTAACAGTGCAGTTGGTTTATTATCTTTGATTTAACCAATTTAATTTTGTCTATTTTCCATTGATTAAAAATATAGGAGCATGCTGCTTAATTAATAACAAACGTCACCCTTAAATACATTTATTACCAGTTTGTTGCTTCATTTACTTTTGTTGCTTTTGCTGTCAATTCTCCTTATTTCTGGGTAAAATATGTTCCTGCTGCAGTTTACTTCAATTTCCTAATTATCTGGCTAATCTGGGAGACGGAGCAAACGTGTCAAAATAATAAAATATACTTTGCAGTCGAGGCAGACATGTTTAAAATGCGTGTCGCCTCAGCATGTTCTCCCGGGAGCAGAAACTGAATGGTGTGGTGTGATAAAATGTTCCCTCCCTGCTCCTCATCCACCGGACTGCCAGTGTTCCTGGTTTTTAAACTCTTTCCTTCCACACCTGGTGGTTGTGTATTTGACAGATATTCCCCGATCGTCATTGCAAGATTAGCCTGAAGTGTCTCACGCTCTGTGCCAGCTGCTCAAGAGGCCATATTAGTCTTTTAAGGACACGGTGCGTCGGGGCGGCTGTGCGGGCGACTCCTGTATTTATAGCTTTGAGTCACTGGATGGAATGGTGTAAGCGTATCTCTCTCCATCAGCATGCTTGTTCACTTAAGAGGCCCAACCATTAGAAAAACTTTTCACAACTAATAAGTACAATAAACACACAATTAAGTTAATTACATACAGTGTGTAAAACAACTCATTATCTTGTTGTTGTTTTTTTCTCACTTCCTGACTTGATGTCAAACCAAACGTTCCTGCTTTGGGTTCACCAGGATCAACGAGGTGAATGTGAATTATTTTTTGCTACAAATTAAATCGGAGAATTGATTTTTGTTTTTTCTTAGAATTATTGCTTTCATTAATGCCAAGATTTACACAATTTCTTTGATATTTGGAAGAAAAAAAGAAGCTTTTTAAGCTGCGTATCTTTGGTCTAATAATTTTTGTATTCTTAATATCAGAGCTTTGCAACCACTAAAACATTTTTTTTGCCTTTAAGTCACTTTATAGCTAATTTAATAGCATAACTAAGATCTCTATCACTTTCAAAGACCCATCTGTGCCCAACATTAAGATTCTGAGTGTTTTAGATTGAAGGAGCTATAAATTATAACTACATTGTGAGACATTTTCAATATTTCCTCATTATTTATGTATTATTTATTTATATATTTCCTCTTTATTAAAGTTGCCATCTATATTACAAAGAGCAACAGCATCAGTAAAACCTCCACTGAACTGCCACCACCATGCTTCTCAGCTCATGGTGTTCAAACTTCCCTCCTTTTCCTCTAAACATAACGATGCCTATCATGTCTTGACTGCTATTTAAACTTTAATTTATTCAGACCACCACCATGTCCAAATTCACTTTCAGAAACGCCGTCTATGGCTCAAATTTAAAAGACTTTAGGTTGTCGTAACAGCGGAGATCGGACATTAATTCTGGGGGGGGGGTTGTCTTTATTCAACCTTGCATGTTGGGTCCAGATTAATGTGTAAATGTCTGACTTTACTTCAGTCTGTTGGCAGCTCAGAGAGCGTAGTGTGTATCCATAGTGCTTCTCTTCCTGTTGATTAATGAGGAATGAGATCAGGCTCGTTCTTTCTCCTCAGTTCCTCTTCAGTGTGTGCATGATTATCATAATACCGTCCAAAATGCTGATATATTTAAACATTGCAACTTGTTCTTACAAAAGACAAATCGTCTTCTACTTACCACGACGCTCCAACCGTCCCGTAAAAGTTCATGGTTCAGATGAAAACGCAAATGTTTGCTTTTAGTTCAGCGCAAGTGTTAAGGATTCTGTAATCTGAAATGCAAAACAAGCTTACAAGGTTTCACTGAGTGTCGGTTTTCCACCTCAGAGGTGTGATTTTTAAGGCCTGGTCCCGGTTTATGTTTCAGTGCGAGGAGAAGTGATAGTCACAATACGATGAGTTTATGAAGTGGCAAAGTATTCACAAGAGCAAATCATAACCAGAGAAGTCGGCCCGGACACATGTAGGGGCTAATAATCCTCTGCCAGTCTCAGAGACGTGAATTAATATTTAGGAAAAAAATATTACTGCAAAAATCTTCACTGTTTGGCAACCTATAAATTCACTTCATCTGTTGCATCTTTTCGTTCACTTTCAGAAGATTTTGTTCCACCACATTGGTTTAAATTTAGTTGGTCAGTATCTGCATGTGCTACAATTTTAATGCTTTGTCTCAAACCATGAGACGGGTGTTTGGGCCAGACGGCTCAGTGTCAGGTGCTTCACATTTCTGACGTGACGTGTGGCTGAGGAGACTAAGTTTAGACAGTGAGTGCATTCACTCCACCTCTTCAGAAACTGAAGCAGCTACTCAGGGTCAGAGCAACCAGTAACAGATGTGTAAAAAAATAAAAAATGTTTAAGGCCATAAAATAAATGCACGTTTAATTGTAGCTGCACACTGAAAAGTTTATAAAGATCCAACCAGGTTAAGAAATAATGTAAACAAAATCCCTAGTGGCACAATTAGTCGCCCCCGGTAATAAAATTCTTATTGTATTTTACTGACAACGTTAGTAAATAAATTGCTACTTTGGCTATCCACGTGTGCAATGGTCTAAGTTGTAACTAAAAATGCAGCTGCAGCTTCTTAGGTTGTCGTTTTGTTCATATAGCACATTTTCAGTAACAAGGCAATTATTGGCTCATCTTTGCACCATCTTCCATAAATAATAAAACTGAGTGCAAGAAGAACTCGGTTTAATCTGTTAGTTTTTATACTCTAAAGTCAAATTTTCAGGTATAATTCAAAGCCACAGCAAATTTTTAACTGGTGGAGACACTAAGACTAAAAAAAACATTTTAAAAAGCAAAAGTAAGCAATTTTTGACCATGCAAATGTTAAACTCATACAGAATAGAAATTTATACAGTCAAATGGACACATTGATGTTCTGTTATCATTGTTAATACCTACTAACGCACAGCCACAGCAGTCACTTATGACCCACCTTGAGGGAAAATGTTCTGTCGCTTTCTGCAAGAAATATTCAAAGTTTGCCCCGCAGAAATCCAGTGTAAATCTTTTGTTCTCTCTCAGATGGTGCTCTGTAATTGACGTCAGGTTGAGCCGAGTTTCATTCCTCAAGTAAACAAATTTTGTTCAGTTCACAGTTCTTAAAAATCTAAGATGAACCCACGAACACGAGCAGCTGCTACTTGTCTTTCTCTTGTGATCCTTTTCCTGCTTTTATATTTGCATTAAAAGTTATGCTTTTTTATATATGCACATACAATTTTGGGACATTTAATGCATTTTCAAGATTGCGGAGAAGGAAATTTTGCACTTAGAATATATTTTATGAAGCTTTTAAATAATGTAATTTATGGATGTCAGATGAAGACATAAGCAATTTTTTTGGCTATTTCCTGAGTTTTATTTGCTTCCCTATTTTAAAACCTGTCAAACTTTTTATTGAAAATAATCACAGAGCATCTTTTACAATACCTGTAAGCAAAAAGTTACAGTTTAGTTAATTTCTCAGGCAAGTCCCATCATGGCACAAACAGGAAACATACCTGTCAAGTCTCCCGTTTTGTCCGGGAAACTCTTACCACTCTTTCCTCCGTGCTCCTGAATTAGTGTTTTTCCATACATTTCCCCTATTATAACATACCATATCATAACATGCTACATGCAATTTCAAATCCAAAACTTGACAGGTACGACAGGAAGTGCATTTGTCCTGTGCAATCCATAACACCTGTGTTGTTTTCTCCTACCCTGTAGCATTATATCATCGTCGTTGGACAGCACAGAGAAGAAGGGCCTTCCGGTGGCTGCCCAGCTGCCAGGCAATGTGCAAGCTGGACCTCAGCTGCCAAACCAGCTCCTCCTGACCCCAGCAAGCCTTCAACTCGCTCAGCTCCAGGCCCAGCTCACCCTCCATCGCCTCAAACTGGCTCAGGGAGGAAACACGGCCAACGTTGCCAGTGTTCTCAACCAGTTGATTTCCAATGTCAACATGTCCCAGCCCCTGTTGAATCAATTAAGGAGTTCGTCTTTGGTCGGGAATCCACAGGGGGCCTTCCCCACTGGGGTGATTGGGTTCCCCTCCTCAAATTCAGCCGTTGGGTCGTTGGTGGGTGGGGCATTCAACCAAAACTCAGGGAATGTGCGACTGGATCATGCTTGTGGAGGGGCTGGGAAGGGGCAACAAGGTGTGGAGTACGGAAAAAATCCTGGATCAACTTACTCTTCTGACACCGACAGACGTCTTCAGTACAGCTTATCTGGAGGAACATCTGCTGACGGACAGTACGCGGGGATTAAATCTCAGGCCAAGAACATGACCAATGTCGGCTTTCACAGAGATTTCTACGGGCATGAATTTCAGGGACAACCAGTTGGATTTAACTCCAATGAACCAGTGAACTCCACCTCACATAAGGAGCAATGGAAAGGCCATAACAACTTAAACCAAACTGGAAAGGTGAACATAGCTTCAAACCCTCCCACAGCATGGCCTTCAGCTGGGCAGCCCATTTGGTCCAGAACAGAACTGTACAACCCAGAAGAGCCGACCCCCGAGCCCAAGCTGAACTGTAGCGGAGTTTCCTCTTTCGGATCCAGCGGCACACAGGGCTTCGGAAGCTACCAGAACCATCATGGGGGCGAGGAAACCCTGTCATCAGGTACCAGGACACTCCAGGTCCATCAAGTCAGTGACTTTTATGGCATCACACCTTCCCAGCTGCCACATCAGTGCAGCATCTGTGAAAAAAAGGTCTACAACCTCAAGGTGAGCATTTTCGTGAAAACGAGTGTGAAGTCATTTGTATGTAGGGCCACTAGATGGCACTGTGAGCGAGTGCACCGCACTTTTGACCTTTCGCTTCCACTTCACTGTAAATGGTAACCCGTCTCCATCTCTCATGAACAAACATATAAATTCTTCATCAGAAATGGTGTTGGACTGAACAGGTTTGTTACGTTTGCATCCAGGCGTTTTGGAGACTAACAGAAATCCA
Source organism: Micropoecilia bifurca (assembly GCA_903067075.1). Classification (NCBI taxonomy): domain Eukaryota; kingdom Metazoa; phylum Chordata; class Actinopteri; order Cyprinodontiformes; family Poeciliidae; genus Micropoecilia; species Micropoecilia bifurca. The sequence goes on from CAEGAF010137793.1 coordinate 7,932, forward strand.
GTTTTTCCACAGACGATGCCGCGTTAGACTTTGCATTGAATCTCCCTTTCTTAGAAAGCCGGTTAAATAAAAAGGAAACATGCTTTACATTTTCAACCAGATAATTTGTCTGTTTACGTTTTGTTAGAATGTGTCGCGTCAAAAATTATTTACACCCCTCTCAACAACCGTTGCCATGACAACCATCAAACCTCCATGCTGGGCGGCCATTTTGTTTTTGCTTGTTTCCACTGGTATCTTGATTTATGTTGACAATGAGCTCCAGGTGGGAAGGCCTCCTTGCCATCACTCTAATCTTTAGTTTCCCTTACAGATTCTTTATCAGATTCAAGTCAGAGTTTGGACGAGGCCACAATAAGATGTCAATGAAATATGTTTGTAAATCTAACTAATTTGAGTGAACTTGATGCAGTTTGATAACCAGAATCAACTGAAGTGTATGCATCACAAGATTGAAATAACTTTTTTTGTAATAGTATGTGTTGTAAATAAACTAAATTGAATTGAATTGAAGACATAATTTTGGGCTTATCTGTAAACAACTCAGGGATAAAAATAATAATTAAAAAAAAAAATTCCTGAGACGTTTGCAGTTATAATTTACAGCTTTAAGGAGCTTTTCCTCCCAGCCACGGAGGACAAGCAGTGCCCGTCCAGTGAGCCAAAGCTGTTAAAGACTATGTTTGGACACGGCGTGACGTTTATGTGTTTTCAGGACTGGGACCAGCATGTGAAGGGGAAACTGCATCTGCAGAATCAAACTTTGTACACCACCGACAGGTGAGCTTTTTTTTAGCTACTTTGAAGTTCTTGTGCTTCTTCCTCAACTTGAAACTCGTGTTTTCTTGCCTTTTGTTCTTTGTGTGTGTGTGTGTGTGTGTGTGTGTGTGTGTGTGTGTGTGTGTGTGTGTGTGTGTGTGTGTGTGTGTGTGTGTGTAAAATAAAAAATTACAAGTGTAAACATGACTTTCTCTTAGCCTCTTGGAAATAGCCGACACAGTGGCATTCTGACTGTTTGGGCATTTTTTCTTCCTCGTCCTCGCTCTGTAAACAGCTGTCTTAATCTTTCCAGGCTTATGATCTCTGTCACAAGATATGAGTGAGCAAGGCAGGGGAGAGGCAGCTAAAATCAGCCTTCTGTGATTGTTGCAGCTCAGCGGCGGCCGGAGCCCTTCAGTACGCCGTCAGCAGGCCGTGTGATGGAGGTCTGAACCCAGGAGGGACGAACCCCACTATCGGCTCCGCTGCAAGCCAAGGTAGGCTACAATTCATTCATCAACACCTCCAACTAAGCGATATTTACTACTGATATGTAATGTAGTAATGTTTTTTTCTGTCTGCTAAAGAAAGTGAAGGAGACTATTTCAAGAGTCATGCAACAGTGTGTGATAGTTTATTGCTTGTCATGATGCAACTCGAACTGTTCACGTGTGCTGTTTGCAAAAATCGTTTTCAAATCTATGAACGCGTTGGATATCTGAGAAATGCTCCTGTGAGAGCAGAGAGCTAACAAAATGGCCGCTTTTTTCAGGGATAAACAGAATCCTCCTGTTAGCTTTAACAGCATCGCAGAGGAGGACCGAGGGTCTCCACACTCCATTACGTCCTTTTTGTCACTTTGAGTACCAGCGTGTGGTTCAGACAGCATGAAAGACAACTTGTGCCAAACTATTACTGTTGACAATATCCAAGGGACATGACTGAGTCATCTCCAGTCTCAGTTTCATTCAGACAGAACATGATACCTGAGCCTGGTTTACGTCTAGGCTACAAATCAGTAACTAAAGTGTATTGTGAACAACTTTTTCTTGTAATTTGGACATGTAGTACCTAGCAACAATATTCTCTTTCCTTTAAATATATATATATATTTTTTTTTTTTTACATCTTATCAGGTTACCAAAGAAAAATGTTAATGTGTGGTATTGGAACTGTATGTGCTACACAAAGTAGTGTACATACATGAGGGTAAAATGAAGCATAGTTTTGAAAAACCTTCTTCAGTAAAATCTAAACAGGAGTCATGTTTTTATCCTGATATCCATAAATAAAAGGCAATCGAATAAACTCCCATGATAACTCACTAAATCAGTAAACTTACTAAAGTAATCCAAGATTAAATCTAGCTCTACTGTTAAGACCTCAGAGGTAACGTTGTGCAATGCCATATATTTCAGTTTAGTATTGATCCATTATCAACTATATACAGTGCCAGTATCACCAGTACCAATACTTTTTATTTATGTTTGACATATTATTAAACTTCTGATCTCTGTGTGCTTTGTTTTGACTTTTTTTTCAAACAAATTACTGAATTTAGACAAAAGTTATATGTGTATACTTCAATGAAATACTTTAATAATAAAATAAAATGACAAATAGTAAAGGGAAAGCAAAAAATAATAATTAATTTGAGATCAAATCAATCTATAACTTTTGAAAAAGAGTTGAAAAATTCTAATACAAAAATCAAATTTCAAGATATAATCTTAAGTATCAATACTTTGGATCTCCGCTCAGAGTTTTGTCAGTGAACAACCAGCATGAAGGGACCAGCAGATCAGCTCAGGGAGAATGCACTAAAGCCACATTTTTACAGTTTTCCTCCTCTAGTTTAGATATAAATACCAAATAAATACAAATTTCTACTCCAGACATTGTATCTAAAAACTTCTAAATTGAAAAACTCACATTCCTGTTAGAAAGTGAAGTCTAATGATTCAATCTGAGTTATTTAGAAGATAATTTTTATTATATTAGCATCAAATGTGGCTTTTCACTCACTGCTCTCCTGCTGTCCTTCACAACGTCTCTAACATGTGTTGTTTGAACAGATGTGTCATCAGGAACCAAAGCCTCATACCTGCCAGCAGCAGCCATGAAGACGTATCCCACAGCAGACGCAGCGTTTACCCCCCACCAGCCGGAGTCAAAGGTCAGACAAAGGTTCTGCCTTGTGTTTACTTAGAAATTATTCCAGTTTGCACTGAATGTCTGAAAATGTGATTTAACAGGTTTTAAAGGCATAAAGGAACAACTGTTACTTTCTTTGACTAAGAAAAGGACCCGTTTTCTTGGAATATTTAAATCATTGTTTTTCTTCACGTTTATATTATTGGATGTCGTTTTATGTTTTCATGTTTCTTAAAATACTTTTTGCTTTTGTGTGAACAGACTATGTTTTAAACAATTTTTTTTCTTGTTAATGTCCTCTGGGAGGCAACAACACTGAGCTTGTTGAATTTCACGGTCTTTTGTCTTTCCTGTGTTGAAAAGGATCACTCATTTAAGATTCTTGGCAGTGAAATATAAACTTAAAGAAAATGCTTCACTGAGATTAAAATAAGTGTTAAGAATGGGAAACACTCTGGCCTCAGTGGTTTGATAAAAATGCTTCTTTTTTTTACTTGAGATGATTTTTTTCTTCCCCCTTACTGCAAAAATTAACTCAAATTAATTTTTTCAGTGTGAGATTATGTAACTGCAAGAACATGAATTTCTGCTTTTTTTTTTTTTTTTTAGCAGTGGTGAGGTTTGTTATTCAGTCACATTATTTCTGCTTCAAGTGACTTTAATCGACTCTTACATTAACTAATTGCATTATGTACAAATTTTAAAAGACAGAGAAAAATTGGCTAACCTTTTTTCTATTCCAAACAATTGAAGTCTCTTCAGAACAAACAAAAAAAATTGTGTTTAAAATAAGCACCAGTCCAAAATTAACATTGTTTATTACCCTCTGAACCTCCTCTGGGTTGCTCCAGTTCCTGCTAATCATTTTGTAAGGACATCATATTCCAAAGTTGAATGACAGAAAGGTCAGCAGACATGAATGTAAGTCACGACATTTTATTCGCCTCTGTATTATTATTCCCTGGGAACAGAGCTGCAGAGACATGCCTCGCAGTCAGCCGGTCTCTCCTCCAAAACAGGAAACCGGGAAACAGCATCTGTTGATGGACGTCCATCATGCAGGCAGACGTCTCGAAAAGCACGCAGCGGATGATAAGTGAGGTGAAAGGAGCCCAAAATTACCCCGGGTGACTTGCAGACAGGCTGAATTGGAGCGCAGCATGAAGCTGTCCGCAGTGTGTGGACTGGAACAGGCGCGCAATGATGTGTGTGTTTTATTTTGACAAAAACACACACATGCACAGCTCGGTGCAGCAAATTCATTCATCACTTTTTGTGATGTGAATAAAAACTTATTATCACTTTTCTTTAGTTCGAGCTGTTGTAGCCGGTGGATACTTTGTGCAGAAAATACAAAAAAGTGTTTTATCAAACTTTTTGCATAGGTACAAGCAAATAATGAACTTTTAATTTAACCATTTAAGAAGTCATTAAATATCAACTGAACTTTTCGTTTCTACCATCATGGTTGTGGTTGCTTTTTGTGGTTGATTTCATCTAAGGGTGTAATAAGTTAAAAAAAAAATCTCTGTTGGTTTCACTCCAAACAGGTTTTCTGTTGATTATTTGCATGTGAGTTCAGTAGGGATTCAACCTGCTGTGTTGTGCAGAGTGTAAGCCTGGCAGAATGTGTCTCTACATCCATACTGGGTAACGACGTTTCATATAATGCAGCGCATAGGTCTGACCAGACATGGCTATGATTTAATGCAAACACAATACACTGAAAAATCAAACAAAACAAAAACACTTGGACTTCCACTGCATTTGTTTTGCATAAAATCTAGTCATATTCAGTCATTTTGAGTGTTGCTTGTCAATAAATTTTTAAAAACAACATTTAAGTTGGAATTAGAATTTTTACAAAGCCCACATTTCTGTGTTAAAAATGTTTTTGTTTTTTTAAAATATATATATATAACAACATCCATATATATATATATATATATATATATATATATATATATATTTATGATCCTGTACAAAGCTGCATTACATCTAATGACAACATCCATATATATAT
>CAEGAF010137794.1:0-17617 GCA_903067075.1 Micropoecilia bifurca
TATAATTGTCTGAGGTGTTGATGCTATCGGGTCCAGACTGCATTCCTTCCAAGTATAATTTGTCAGGTCAGTTCGACCTAATGAAATGCCAAGTCCCTTTTCAAAAACAACTCCTTTGATAGAATTTTGCTCCGACATTTTCTGTCTTAATTTAAACATATTTCAGTTCAATTCCAGTTGGTTATGTCCTCTTGAAATTCAACTGTTCCTGCTTTTTGAACTTAGTGTGTTATTCTGAAGGTTGTACAACATTTATAAATACTGTTTTGACTCTGATGGGTGCCGTTTGCTCTCCTGCACCAAGAGCTGTTATTGTGAACATAATGTCCACAAAACAGGCTATGATAAAGTTTTACACAAAAACTGAAGGTTTTAGAAGACAGAAAAGCAAATCAGACAAGTTTTGTAAAATACATCCGAGCATAAAAATACAAAATACTCTGAATTTTAGTCGTATATTTTTAGTTTTGTCATATTTTTTGTTCTACATAGTATTAATATTAAAAATCTGAATTGTATCTAGACACCAGAGAAAATCTTGACACTGAGGATTTTTTTCCAGAAGGTAAGTTTATGTTTGCCAATTATAAGCGTTAAATTCTGTAAACACACAACAAAATGAATTTAACATGAAAACTTTGCCAGAACATTTGGCTCTTCATGAAGAGGAACCTGGGAACTGGACAGGTTGGTGCTTTTTTCTTATGCTTCATAACAAAAAAATACAGAAATTTTCATCCTCCTCTATTCTTGTGTTTTTTGCAGAACCAACCTTTGAACCTGTGGATGAAGAAGCTTACCTGAAGGGTGAGTTTACCTTTCCTGTTAATGTAGGCCAGGGTTTGTTTTGCAGCAAATAAGGGGAACAATAGGGTTTCAACCAAGATACCTGGCCGTAAAATGTACCCAGAAAGTTCAGCTTCCTTCCTGGAGAGGTTTTCTAGCAAGTGAATAATTTACATAACTAAAACCATCAAATATAGATAATGATAAAACAATTACTAGTCTATTCTTAAGCTTTATTAGTCCTAATTGTAATATTGTTGGAGTTGTAAACATCTGAAAATTGCAGAGTGGTGACTCTGTTCTTCAAACATAAAACAGATCGAGACTTTTGCCGGGAAGAAAAATTATATATGAAAACTTGTTTTTTAACACAGTTAAATATGCATAGACAGTTTTTGTGTCTATGCATATTTCTTATGTCTTTTATGGTATGAAATATTCACATGATTTATGTCAGAAAGCAGTGACTGTTGATTTTATTAAGACTGGGTGAAGTTTTTTCCAGTTCCATATTTTTTCAGAAACAGCTGAGTTGCTTTTTTCCTTGATATTTTTGTCCCAGAAGCACAGAAATAACAATCACCAGTTGAAAATTATAATAATTTATCTCAGACTTTGTTTGTTCTCAGCTCTGAATGGAACAGTGCAACGTTCAGGATCCTGTTCTTCTGGCTGGACTCAGGTCAAAGGTCGCTGCTACCACGTCTTTCCATTTGGTGCTACTTGGGATAGAGCTAAGGTGACCTTTGCTTAACTTTGCTTTTATTCCAAACCATCTCCTTCCTGTACTGTGTAGCACCTCTTCTTGTCTCCACTGCAGAGGAACTGCAGGTCCATACAAGCACACCTTGCATCAATCCATGACTACGAGGTGAATAATCGGCTTGTGAGGATGATAATGGCTGCAGGCCGGGGACATACTGCAGTCTGGATTGGAGGAAATGACATAAGATGGGTAATCTCACATATGCACCTCATGGATCAGCCCTTCAGAAAAATACACTTAATTGTTTTACTCAGACGGCTTTACCTTGCAGGACGGTCGCTGGCAATGGGTGGACGGAAGCCCTTTTCGCTACAGTAACTGGTGTCGATTCGAACCCAACAACTTCTTCAATCAGGACTGTTTGCAGATTAACTACAGTCGTAAGTGAAAATATTTAATCAAGGTGTGGAGATGCTAATTGTAAAAATCAATAGTTACATAATTAATTGCAGAGATGATCAGGCTCTGATGGACTTCGGATGTTTCTACGATTCAACGTGTTTTTGTTTGTTTTCTTGCAGGGTACAGATGCTGGGACGATGCGCAGTGTCACTTTCGAAGACCATTTATCTGTGTCAGAAACCTCTGATGACTATTTGTCTAGAAATGACAAAGTGTTGGGTCAGTGTTGGTAGTAACACTCATATGCACTGCATATAAGCATTATTACACTGTATATAAGGAAAATATGCAATGATGACTGAAAATCTGTATTCTAAAATGCAGATATTAAATTTAAATCCATTTATCAGATTGTTTGATCAAATGTTACAATAAATGAAAATATTTAATGTGTAAACAAGTGTTATTTATTATTTCTACATAATTCTACATGAAATGTTATTCAAAAAAGAAATGTAATTTATTTACTTATGACAACCTTTTCCTTTCCCCAAAGATCAGATATGAGGTGTTAAAGCTTTTAGGTGACGGTTGTACTTTCAACTTTAAACGTTTCTCCTCAGGTTTTACAAAAATGATCTGGAAAAAGCTCAAGTTTGATCTTATCATTTGAGATGAATCATAAATATTCTCAGTCCACATCATGATGGTCCATAGAGCGGCTTCTGGATATTGCAGTTCACTTACAGTGTACAGTAAAGTCTGCACCTTATAGGTGGATCACAGCTGGTAGCTACGAAGGTGTCCTGGTCATTCAATCATAAGCCAACTTAAGCAGACGCTTCCTCCAAACTATAAAAACTCTTGACAGTGAAGCTCTGAGTCCATGAGAATCGCCAACTGAAACAAGTCCTGTCTGAGCGGCCACAGAAAAATAAAGTCAGGAGTCACTATTTTCTAATGAAGTTAATGAGCCTCAGCTTATGAATAACCCATTAGTAGGTCGCCATCTTTCTTCCAAAGTACGGTGATGCTAACCAACCAATTGGGGAAGGTGTAGTGTGATGACGTGCCTCTCCTCATTTTCATTTATTCTTTTCCCCCTTTTTCCGAGTTTTGAGGTGGAAAATAGAATGTGATGAATAAGAAAATAAGGCAATACTAAATGAATAAGGGAAATTGTAAAATGGAAAAATTTAATTTTTTTTCAGATACATTAAATGAAAAATAGTTAAAGAAAAAATTGGTAAATAATAGGGGATACATGAGAAATTGATTAATGAAACTGGAAAATAGAAAATTGGGTTAATGAAAAGGGAAACTGAAAAGTGGTTAAATAAATAAATTGATTCATGAAAAATGGGTAAATAGACAAAGGAATAAATGAAAAATGGACAAATGAAAAATAGATAAATGAAAAATTAATAAAAGAAAAGGAGACATTGAAAAATTGATAGTATGAAAAACAAATGAATAAAAATTGAGTTAATGAAAAAGGGTAATTGAAAAGTGGATAAATGAAAAAATAGAATGAAAATGGGTAAATGGATAAAGGGATAAATAAAAAAAAGATAATGAAAGTGGAAAATGGAAAAATTGATATGAAAAATGAAAAAGAAATGGATTAATGAAAAAGTGAAATTGAAAAGTGGTTAAATTAAAAATGGGTAAATGGATAAGGGCAAAATAAAAAATGGGTAAACAAAAAAGAGAAAATTTTGAATTGGACAAATGAAAATGGGAAATTAAAAAATTGTTAAATTAATCTGGGAATAAATGAACTAATATAAATGGGAACAAAATGATAACTACTTATTTATGCAACTCTTTTTTATTTATTTCTGTCATGATCTGGTTTGGTTGAGGTGATGTAGGACGCAGGCAGACCCAGGATGAAGTGATGAAAATATGATTTAATGAATATAATCCCGAGCGGAGGCACAGGGAAACAGAGAGGTTGCACAACGTAACAGGATCTGACACCGACAAAGACAACAGGTGGACTTAAATACACAGGGAGGGTAATCAAGAAACTAGACACAGCTGGGATCAATAAACAGGGAGGACAGGACAGAGACTCACAGGGAAACAGGACTAAACACAGAAAATCTCAAAATAACTACACAGAAAACACAGATCACAACAATTTCACTCATTTTTTTTCATTTATTGATTTATTTTACTCATTTGTGTATTTATTTCACCCATTTATTTATCTATTTAATTTTGGCTGAAATAACTCCCCATATCCTGATTGTGGATATGGGGATAAAATTGGATAAAACTCCCCTTAAACTTAATTTTTTTGTCTTAACTAACATCAGATGTACTTAAGTAAAAAAACAGATCATCAAATAGACACAGAGGTTCACACTGACAGAGTTGAGCATAAAATTATTAAAATCATGAAATCAATCAATTAATTGCATGTAATCAAGAGGTTTGATTCTAAAATGTTCCCATTTGGCCAAATTTCTGTTTTAAAACTGGTTTATTTTAAGTGTAACATGTAAAACAATCCAGACTCACAAACATTGCTGCTTGCTTCTTTTTTATTATCATAGAGCAGGACAGAAACTTGGTGCAGTAGCAAACCATCACCAAAGCACAATCAACTGGATTATATTTAGAGATAATAATGTCAACATTTTTGAAGCCAAACGTTGATGATTGATTACAAGGAAAAGGAACTCATAATTTCTTGCTGGATATTTGACCTGCAGATTTACTTGGCGGGACGAAATTTCATGCTGATGCTCTTCAGGGAGTAATCAAATCCCTTCCAGTGAAACCAATCCACTCCAACAGCAAACAGAGTCTTGTCAGCCCCCCAGCGATAAACCCCATTAGGGTTTGCCTGGTGACAAGCATTGTACCAGAAAGCACCCAGATATGTTCTGGCACAGTTGCCGCTCCACAGGTCCTGGTCTTTGTCAAAGGTGGAAAATTTTTGTTCGCTGTGAGAGGCAAGGCTGTCTCCTGCGGACATCATTAGAGGACACAAAAACTATGTGAATAAAAAAGACATTGCATTGAAAACTTAAATAATGAAAAAACACCTGCGTGATCAGACAAAAATAAAATAGTATTTTTTTTATATTAAAAAAATTTTGATTTTGTAAAAAGTTGTTTATGTTTTGTGAAATAAATCATAGGAGGTGATGTTAATGTTTTACTAGGCTATTATCAATGAGATCAATTAAATTTACTTTGATCTGGTTGTTGACTGTGATCTGCCAACAATCTGTTTGCTTCAGAACCATAAGAACAAATTCTAGGTTTAAATATCACTGACACAACACTTTTCACTCAATCAAGGTGTTTTATTATGAATCCTTAATGGTATAACTACAACAAATTAGCTTTATTATTAATATTATAGTTGTTATACATTTGCACTAACACAGGAGTCCCTCAGGGATCCATGCTCAGTGCCGTAAACTTTATTTTCCAGAATCATTGCTCTACTTTAGACCCAGAACATGTCGAATTATTAAGTTTGACAAGGGATGAACAGTGATGGTCATCATTATCAAAAATGATAGAGCAGAAGATCTAGTGAGCTGCTTTTGTAACATTAATTCATTTTCTTGCCATTACAACTAAATTAATGAACGAGCTAATTTAGAAATAAAGGCCTGCAAAGACAAAATGTAGCATCAATATTCTTAAACTCTACACAGCTGAAGATAACTTGAGCTCAGCATCACAAAAAAGTATCCATCCATCCATCCATCCATCCATCCAGTCTAGTAAAGTTAGGATCAGGTTTTCTCATGACTCACCAGCGCCCCCTTTGTTGTTGTTGAAACCACTCACATGCAACAGGTAACCGTCACACTCAGCATCAACTTTAAATGAGGAGTAAAGGGCAAACTTTTTGTTTCCTTCAAAGTCCTCGATGTCGACCATCAGTTCATAGTTTTGAAGTCGTGTCAATTCATGGATGTTATCAAGACCTGCACAGACATGAAAACCATTAAAATTGGATTTTTACTGAGACTTTTACACACCTGGTTAATTTGGATTTGCAGGAAGTGAGTTAAAATGTTCAAAAAAATCATTAAAGGCATAAAGTTTCACCTTCCCTGTTCTGTACCTGGTGGAAATACACCATCATTTGTAACACAATAATGAAAAAAGTCATATTTGTTGACAAATGTGGCTGTAATTATTGTCCTAAATAAATAAGCAAACCATGCATTGATTGTTCAGGTTCATGTCTCACCCAGCCAGTACTCTCCAGCAGCGTTTCCAAAGCCTCTCTTGTACTCGGCCCAGTTTCTGTAGAAGTTTACAGAGCCGTCCATCCTCCTCTGGAAAACCTGGACAAATAAAGGAATCTGTTCAAGGAGTGAACTAATTTCTCACTTACACATTCAGGCTGAAAAGAAAGTGGGTTTTACCAACTCTGAATTGATATCAATAATCAATATTTAACATGACAAAATTTACTAAGTCTTTAACAGGGAGGTGAAAACAGAAAGAAAATAAAGACTCTTCTTTCAACAGGACTTGATGTTTGTTGGATAAAAACCTTCAGGAACCTTCAGATAAACCAAGTTTTTCTGCAATCAGAGTTTATGTTGAGTTGATGTGGACGACTCACCGTCCAGCGTCCTCCTTCTGAGTCCATGTCACAGTAAGCCTTCACACAAACACACAGATTAATTGGGCTGCAGTAGATTTAATATATATTGTGGAACAATATATAATATTACTGTCTCAGTAATATGTGAACCTATAATTAAATATAATTTCATCTGAATAAATAACTGCTTTAGTTATAGGTGTAACAAACTGGAGCTTGAACTGAATCAACAACATATTAAACTTCAAGAAATTTAAGTTTCAAATATCCAGGGTGAAGACGTGTCTCATTTGAAGCCAGATAAACCTAAAGTCAGGTTTGGTGATGCACAAAACTCTAATCTGGATCTTCATTCTCACGAACAAACCAAACTTAAAGTTCACCTCAACAGCAGATGTTGATCCACTTGGATAGATGGTGTAAACTCCACTGGGAAATTTCTTGTCCACACTGTAGATGTCATTACAGTCAGCTGGCAGTTTGACCACTTGACAGCTGATCAGCAGTGGAGCCAAGAGGAAGAGAACAGATGACAACTGGAAAGACAGAAGATGGCAACTTCTGAACATCAGCCATCAAATAAACTCTGATTAATATCCATCTAGTCAGATTAAACCTGATTAATATCCATCTAGTCAGATTAAACCTGATTAATATCCATCTAGTCAGATTAAACCGATCCCTTTTCCTTGTCCTGCATGCTGTGTTGCCAGATTTGCAGCCTTAGATTGTCAGATTAATGCTGGATTCTGCTTTAACAATGATTTCTGGTAGGTGGGACCCTACAATTTTTTTCAACAATTCATTTGATCAATCCTGTTGAGAAATGTTATTTCTAGAGCCAATGGTATGCACAGTGTTTACATTCATTCAGTGTTTAAATACGTTTAAAAACTCAAACTCACTCAACATTTCAGTGACTGAACAAACACCTAACATTTTAAATACTCAACTTACTAGAAATTCGTTGATTGGTACATTTTTACTACATTGTTAAATATGTTGTTTGTATTCATATTCTAACCATCACTGATATTTCATAATACTATGTCTGCTGTTTTTATTTTGTTAATTCAATTTTAAATCTTAAAAAAATATTTCCAGGTCAAAGTAAGTAAAGATAGATACATCATTCCTCATGTTTCCTACATTATACATCATTAAATTGATAATTCAGTTACATATATTTGTTATAGTGCATGTTACAGGCTTACCTTCATCTTTACTGTTGATCTGGACAAAATTGATTAAAATTAATGAAAATCTGGAGTCAATATGGATTGCTACTGAATTGCAATTCAATGAAATTCCCTGTCAATGTCAAATAGAGAAACGTTAGTGGTTAAAAACAATTGTAAATTAATTGATCAGTTAATCTCTCACCTGCAGCTGGAATGAACTTGATTCCAAACTTCTGCTTCTCCTCTGTGTCTCCGATGTTCAGACACCGTTATTTATACCTGTTGAATGTGCTGATGTGTCACCTCACCTGGCTATCAGAAACTTAAATCAATCATCACCTAATGAAAAAAGTCCTGGGCTTCATCATTTTACAAAGCAAATACTGGATACAGGATCTGGACTAAGGTGTGAATGACAGGGAAAACCAGTCTGTCCAAAGAAGATATGAACAAACACTTTTTATGACAGGCTTCGAAAAATATAATATCTTTCCTCGTAGACATATTTGCTCAGTGTTGTTTTCAGGCGTTTTAGTCAATACATCTGTATCCTGGTAGAAATCTGACCCAACACCAACACGCCATACACAAGCAAAACGTTGGTCAGCTTCCTGTTGAGGATTGGATTAGGATTGATCATATCAACTGGAACAGCATTCACCCGATCAGACATCTTGCAATTGGATGCCATTATGTCCAACTTTGTCACACTGCTAAACTCACTGACACCGAAAAGTGTCAGTACCGGAAGCATGCTGTCCCTTGCATTTCATCAGCATACTGGAAAACTCAGTTTTGATAAGTTCCCCCATGACTTGAGGAAACAAGACAAACGATAAGCCGATCAACCAGAGTCTGTAGGATGAGTCTGATCATCACCAGAGGCTACAAATGGGATCAAAATCACAACTTCAATACAAGAAGGTGGATTTCCTGTTTAATGTAGATCATGGATGAAAGAGACTTTTATGTAGGTCTTGGAGAGCTGCACTCTGATAAAGTAAGGTTCATGCGGAGGATTGTTGAGGAATTGATGGTGCAACTTACAAAACTTTTTAAAAAATTGGATTTTTATGTATGACTAATAAACATAGGAATTACAAAAGGCCTTTGAGGGTGGATGGAGTGATGGATGATCCATATCTCGATTGTTTCTCATCCCGGTGCTTCATACTCTTTTGCCAACCACTCCAGCGAACGCTGTAGATCACGACTTGAAGAAGTCAATAGGACCACATCATCTCCAAAAGGCGACATGATGCTAAGGCCACCAAAATGGATCCCCTCCACACCTTGGCTCTGCCTTGAAATTCTGTCTATAACAGTTATGAACAGAGTTATGGACCAGACTCTGACACCAGTCATACAGGGACCTAACAGCCCTTACCAAAGGACCCACCTGGTATGCTATCCTCCTGGAGAACCCTCCATGGGGCTCACTGAGGGACAAGGTTGACCACTTTCTCCAACTCTATAAAGCACATTGGTTGGGCGAACTCCCATGCATCCTCCAAGACCCTGCTGAGGGTGTAGAGCTGAACCAAAGCTCCACGACCAGGACGAAAACCACACAGCTCTTCCTGAATCCAAGGTTTGATTATTCAATCGACCCTCCTCTCCAGGACTCCTGTATAGACATTTCCAGAGAGGCTTAAGAATCTGGCCCCTCTGTAATTGTAGCACATTCTGTGGCCCCCCTTTTATTATACGGGGACACGAAGGTGGGAGTTAAAGCCCTGTCTCCTGAGACTCTGCCAGATGTTCCAAACACTTATGTTTGGGCCTGCCAAGTCTGACCGGCATCCTCCCCCACCATCAGAACCAGCACACCACCATATAGTGGTCAGTGGACAGCTCCGCACCTCTCTTCACACGAGTGTCCAAGATATGTGGCCCCAGATCAGATGACAGCAAAGTCGTCCAATGTCCTGGTGCCCAGAGCCCATATGGACACCATTATGCCTGAACATGGTTTTCACTATGGATGATGCATGATGAGCACAGAAGTCCAACACCACTCAGGTACAAATCGGGGGGGCATTGTTCTAACCCAAAGCCTTCCAGGTCTTTCTGTCTTTGCCCATTTGAGTGTTGAAGTCCCCCAGCAGAACCAGGGAGTCTCCAGAGTGGGGCGCTCTCCAGAACCCCCTCCAAGGACTCCACAAAGGGTGTGTGATCTTAATTGCTGTTTGGCGCATGGACACTAACACCAGCCAGAACTGGTCCCCCCACTTGTTGGTGGCAGTCTTACTTCTTTATATGGATCCAATGCAATATGTTTTAATTCCACCTGCTCATTTAAAAACATAAAACATATTACCATCAAATTGTGAGACAGGAGAACATTTCTTCCTCGTTTCTTTAAGCAAACACCATGTGCAGGAAGCTAGCTGAGGATGGTATTACAACTGGAAACTATAAACCAAAAATCAATCAGCCCACAGCAGCCCGACATGAATTCCCCCACATGGCCTCCACATCCAACACACACACATCACTCCAAACACAGGAGCCATAATTCTCCTATCAACAAAAATAATTAAGCAAATTCTACCTGCAGGAACTTGCTAGTGTAATAACTAAATACCACAATGCTTGTCAAACAGTCCCATGACAGGTTCTTAGAAAAGTGATGACACTTGTACACAAGCAGTATTTATTTAACTGCAACACTGGAACACCCATGGGTGTCAGATGATATGGATACCATCAGGTGGTAAAATTCCACTATTTTTTTAAGCTTAACTTCCTGAACATTTGATCATGACTATAAATGACATCAATAACTCTGAATAAACTCCCAACTAGTAAAACTAGTGAAGATTCAGTCCATAAAAATAAATAATACTTACATGAATTAATATTTATTCGTTTGTAGCTTCATTCAACAACAGTAAAAATAGTTCCTCACAAATTACCACATTTTCTTGCAACCTCAAATCTGTCCACTTTTGAAATTGAAATTATTATAAAATAGTTGTTCCTAAGAAAATAAAATACAAAATCAATTGGCCGGCAAAATTAACAAAGATTATTAAATCTTGACCCAAAAAGGCTCGTTACTTAAAGTATATTGATCTAAGACAGATCTGGGATTGATCTTGTGGGAGGACAGCTCTACTTCCTCAAGGGGGCGGAGCCAGAGTGATGTACATTGTGGGAGACAAAGGGACAGTAAGTTGTGTCAAATCGAATAACAGGACAGAACATTTAAGAAGAAATGTGCTTTATTTAGTTATTACAACATTGAGGCTTTCTAGTCTCAATAGCCTAGAAAAATCAGTATAAATACCTCACTCATCCTCACCCCACCTCACCCCCTCACCTCTCCTCACCCACCTTAACGTACCTCACCCCACCCCATCTCACCCCTTGTGACCTCACACACCTCACCCCATCTCACCCTACCTGACCTCAACCCCCTCACCTTCGCCCACTCCACCTCTCCCCACCTCACCCCTCCTCACCCCATCCCTCGTGACCCCATTACCTCACCCATCCCATCTCACCCCCTCAACCCTCCTCATTTCACCCAACCCCTCCTCACCCCATATCTCTTGACCCACCTCACCTCACATTCATCCATAGCAAAACCAGTTCAATTAAGGTTTTGCAACCATTTAATGTTTTCTGAAAGTCATAACAGAATGTTCCTAAACATGTTTCTGCAGCTCTACCATCAGCTTTGTTGTAAAGATTTGCCCTTTCAACAGAGTTTAATATTTGAGAGAGTTTAAGAAAGTATGTAAAATCTGAAATGGTTGGTTAACTGAATGCAAAGGCTTTCCTTGATTAGTTATTTGAATACACAATCAAATGTGTTGTTTAATTATTTTTAACTACATTAATAAAATAATTAAATATGTAATATAAAACCCAATTTTATTACATTTCTACATAATGCAGTGTAACAAGCCCCAACATGAATTCCCCCACATGGCCGCCACATCCAACACACAAACATCACCCCAAACACAGACGCCATAATTCTATCAACAAAAATGATTAAGAAAATTCTACCTGCAGGAACTTGGCAGTGTAATAACTAAAAACTACAATGTTTGTCAAACAGTCCTATGATAGGTTCTTAGAAAAGTGATGACACTTTTACACAAGAAGTATTTATTCAAGTGTAACACACCCATGGGTGTCAGATGATATAGATACCATAGATAGGTAATATTCCACTATTTTGTAAGCTTAACTTCCTGAACATTTGATCACGACTATGAATGACATAAATAACTCTGAATAAACTCCCAACTAGTAAAACTAGTGAAGATTAGATTAATAAAAATAAATACATTAATTAATATTTATTCATTTGATCTAAGATGTAGAACCTATTATCATTATCTATTAATCTAAACCAGCAGTCAGTAGATGAGACACTAATGTAAAAGTTATACTAAGAGGGTTAGCCAATCACAACAATTTCTGCTTTTTTCAGAATAAATGAACAATGATAAGTTTATTGAAACCCAGGGGAAAAGGAAAGTGGATGAATACTGGAACGGATGACCGGGTCATCTTACTGTTTTGAAGATGAGTGAAACTTGAGTAGAGTGCTGGATGATTAAGTTTTGTTGGAGAGCAGACAGGTTTGTTAGCGGCTGGAAGAGCGGTTTCTTTACTTTGGTCCAGTTGTTTTCTTTCTCCGGTTGGGTTCGGGCTTGGATCTGACCTGAAATGTCCCGAAGGGGAATCCACCGGAGGTGGACCAACGAGGGGGAAAGATGAGCACACGAAGGATGGCGTCTCACTGGTAACACCAGCAGCGTCGAGGGAGGAGACAGGAGGGAGGTGATCCATAACAACGGAGAGACAGACTCACTTAGAACCTGGGAAGGACTAATCACACGGGAACAACAAGGAGACAACAGGGTCATCTGGCGAGGAAGACAATAAGAAGTTAGAGCAGTGCAGATCACAAAGGGTCTTCCTCTGGAACGATGGCTACCAAGGTGAGCAAACACTCAGGAGATGAGAAGTCGATCAGCCGCTGCTTATATTCACAATCAACGCCCTCCAAATGAGCGGCAGGTGTGTCAACGGGGTTGCCCCAGCAGCTCTCCAGGGGCTCAGCGTCTGGCGGCATCTTGTGGATGCTATGAAGGATAACAGTGCTCCAACAAAATAAAACTCAAACCCAGGAACAAAGGAAAAGACTAACAAAATAAAACAAAAAAACACAGACCCTGACAAAAAGTAATTCTATTTGGATATAAGTATAGAATATATGAGCTTCATTTAAGCTTAAGAAACTATATGATAAGCTTTCTATAATTTCATGCAAAAACTAATCTTGTTTCTTTACTTCTTAGCTTCTTATGATAAAACTAAGCAAAAATGAATATATAAGAAAGATATTCACACCTTCAGAAAGGTTTTGGCACCTTGATTAAGTTTGATGCTTCTGAGGTCAGGACTATCAGGAGAAAATGATCAGACATGCTTTTAATTTGACACATTAATCATCTTCTCAAAAAGAAGGAAGAAAAATGAAGGTGGGACAAAACCTACGAAGTGAAAACAAATACTCCAAATCCTCACTAGGAGAGAACTTCCTAGCCAAGTACTTAGCCTTTTTGATCCCATTGGCCTAGTTACACCCACCAAAGAAAAAGGAGCTATTCTGGTGAGAAAGGCTTTTCTCTATAGCAAAAGATACAAAATCTTCAGAAGCCTGTCATAAAAAGTGTTTGTTCATATCTTCTTTGGGCAGACTGGTCCAGATCCTGTATCCAGTATTTGCTTTGTAAAATGCTGAAGTCCAGGACTTTTTTTATCAGGTCATGTTTGATTTAGGTTTCTGATAGTCAGGGTGAGGTGAAACATCAGGTCATTCAGCAGGTATAAATAACAGTGTCTGAACATCGGAGATACTGAGGAGAAGCAGAAGTTTGGAATCAAGTTCATTCCAGCTGCACGTGAGAGATGAACGAATAAATTTATTTACAACTGTATTTTTCTACTAAAATCTATTTATTTTTGTTTTACATTTCAGCAGCGATCCACACTGACCCCAGGTTTATCCAGTTCAACAGTAAGAATGAAGGTAAGTTTGTAACTTGACTCCAAATATTCTTAGGTAAATCAATTATCACTTGTAAAATTAATATTTAGGTACAATATCATTTTTGGAGTAAGATTAAAATAATTAATTAATACTTTATTTAACAAAAAAAGACCCATTAAGTTTTAAAACCTTGTTATCAGTGGATGATCTAGATAAGAGGTATAAGTTTCTACTGTACTGGAGAAAACATTCAACAAATCTCAAAAGTGGTCAACACAGAAATGGAAAAATTACAACATTGGCTCAAAAACAATAAATTATCAGTAAATTTAAATAAAACAAAATGCATTATATTTGGAAACAATAAAAAACAGGAAAATAATCCAATTAAAATATCAATTGACAGTGTTGATTTAGAACAAGTGCATGAAATAAAATTCTTGGGTGACATATTAGACGCTACGTTTAGCTGGAAACCACAGAGATCAGCCTAGGAAAATCTAAAATAACCAAATGTGTTGCTGTTCTAAAAGGAATTAGTTTTGTCCAGGACTATAAATCTTTGTTTATTCTATATAAAACACTCATTATACCACATTTAAGATATTGTGTGGAAATGTGGGGGATTACATTCAAAACAAATTTACAGTCACTATGCATCTCACAAAAAAATCAATTCAAATAATACATAAAGTGGGATATTGGGAACACACAAACCAGTTATTTATCAAATCAAATATACTAAAATTCTGGGACCTGGTAATACTTAAAACAACACAATTTATATTTAAGGACCAAAATCAAAAACTTCCACACAATATACAGGAAATGTCTGGTGACAGAGGGTGGTTATAATTTAAGAGGTGTAGGATAGTTTTAAAAACAACATATTAGAACAACCAGGAAGAGTTTTTGTTTATCTGTGTGTGGAGTAAATTTCTGGAATGGATCAAATGATGAGTTAAAAAAAATATACAAATGTAAACCAATTTTAAAAACTCATTAAAACAGAGCTTATTTCACAATAGGATATATAAGATGACTGTTTCATAGTCTATAAAGTAATTGATTGTATAAATAGTATTTAAATATTTGTACAAAATCAAGCATGATGTAAAATGGAAACAAGTTGTCTCTTTTTGATGTTCTGACAGTTAATTGACTGTAAATTGACGAGTAAGAAAGGGGTAGGACATTATAAGATATTAAATCTTCTACCTGCTCCTTTTCAAAATGAAAATCTAACATTTGCATGTCACATGGGCAGAATAATTTGTTCTACATTGTTACTTCTTACGTTTGTTTCATGCTATTTTATTTTGCTTTCATTTTTCTTGATTGTCTTTTCTCTTTGTTCAAAATAAATAAATCAAGAGTTGGGAAATCCTGGTCCTTGAAGGCTGATGTCCTGCAACTTTTAGTTGTATCCCTGGCATTGCGCATAGGAGTTAAACGTGATGACAGTTCTAGGGGCCCTGACCAACAGGGGGTCCTACACAGTTTAATTATTTATTTTTTGTTCATAGAAATTAAAATTAAAATCAGGGCCCTGCCAATCACAAAATTAATCATAATGTATTTTCAAAGATTGGTTTTGGCTGTTAAAAGTTAATGTTCCCACTCCCAGATCATAAAACACACATCCATATTTGCCCTGAACCCCCCCTGTATGAAATGGTTTGTTCCTGCTTGTAGCGCTTGAGAGTGACTCTGTTAGCAGCAGACAGTAGGAAACACTAACGACTGTGGCAGTTACTATGCTGCTAAGAAAAGTTAGAAAATCTGGTTTTCAAAAGAAAGAGTCAGAAAAAGGCAAGAGTGTTAGTTTATAACCTAGTTTTTCTCCATAAGAGGTGGGTAGACTGTGTGAGATTATCAACCATTTAGCATAATTATCTTAGCTACAAACTATTTTTTGCCTTATTTTCACTGGCATTTAATGAATTAAGGAAAAAAATTACCAACATATTCATATATTTAACTTGTTCCCTGAACCTTTTACCACTTAACAACAGATGAGTCAGCTTGCAGCAGCTCTAACCCACGTCCCTCCTGATCCATCCTCTAAGTGAAATTAAACTTGCAGTTTTTAACCTTTATATAAATGTTCGTTTACTTATTTTTTTAAAACTCTCATTATGTTGTGACAGTATAGTATGAGAGGTAACCTGTGAGCAATCTATTTCCTCTGCTTTCTCCCAGTGCCAGAAACAACCAGTCAGTGGCAGGAGAGTTTTAGTGCTGTCAATCACAATCTCATGTGGTGCTGCTCATCCTTCCTCCCCCTCGATTTGTGCTGTGCTGCATCTAGCATAGCACAGAGCTGTGCAGATTCAAACTGTGAATGGTTAGTTTAATTAGCATATCTACCAATGACAGCAGATAAACAGTTTCTTGTAATGATAAGTTGTTTCTCCACCATTATAACATTTAGCAGTGAGTGAATGAGGATGATTGACAGCGCTACAACCCTCCTACTGGTTCTGATTGGTTGTTTTGGTCAGAACGGCTTACTTACTTTAACCAGTAATAATAATTCAGGAAGGAAATGGAGGAAATTGATTGTTTTCACAGATAATCTGTCTCATAACAAACTGCTACAACATGGTGACAATTTTAACAAATATGGAGAAAACATATTTTTATTAAAGTTATGTACTGCAGCTTTAATGAAATGCAACTACTAGCATTTTTAGAAGTCTGGGTTGCTTTATGTGTGGTTGCCATTGCTTTTGACTGTTTGCTCATGGGGAGAGACATTTCAATATCTAAAATTATTAGAAAAACTTTAAACAATGTACTTGCATACCAGATATCGACTGTTGGATGTCAAATTCATGAGCAGTAAATATTGTGCTAATTATCAGTATTGAACCAAAGAAAGCAAGGCAGAGCCTTTAAAACTGTGACACTTTTTATGGGTCAAATATACTAAAAAAATAGTAACAGCAGCTGTGCAGGGGGCCAAACAAATTTTTTGTCAGGGGGCCCGCAATTCCTGTCAGCGCCCCTGGATGCCTGCGTCATCAAGCTTCTTGGCAACAGTTAAGCAACAGTTGACCTCATCTCACAGTTAACTTGTTTACACCCTTTCCTTACCATCACGCCGCCCTTTTTCTCTGCACTCATGAGTTCGTGACACAGTATAAGGGACTACAGTTCAGCTCTTGTAATTTAATTTCTTTCTGCAACAACAAAATCATACTCTTTACTGAATTAGATTATATTCAGTACATTATAATAGCAAACTTCAATCATCATTTAAATCAGAATACAAGATCACTTTTGTTGAAAGGAATAATTATCTAAATTTAGAAAAATACAATTCTGCTCTATTTCCTTCCCGGTCCCAGATCCTTTCCACAGTCTCGGAGCCGTGTAAAGAGACAGAAGCATACGCTGCGTGTTGACGTCACAGAAGTACAGAATTTAATCCAATCAGAAAAAAAATATCAGACATGACAAAGCATTGCAGACAAAACACAGACACACATTGTTACCTGAGTTAGAAGACAAACAAACAGTCAAAGACGTCTTTGGGAAAAAGAGCCAGAGCAAAAGCAACTCAGATCAGCTATTTCTCTGAATTATTTCTCCTGTGCATCAGTTCTTATTCATTGTGGGAGTGGCCTTGTTTTCGCATATTCAAACCAGGCGTTCCTCGCCCCAACCAACCGGGAGCCGTTCCTGACCATTTTAAATGTAGTTCCTCCCTACAATTTTGTTCGGAAGATCAAAGAGGAGTTTTCTCTTTTTTTGTTAGTGAAGTTAACCTGAACTCCAAAGTCCCGCTGACTTTTACGACTTTGCAAATGTCCAAGGAGACGTAGCTGGAACTCCCTGTTCATTCATCCAAATAGATAACAAACTGCATGTACGCTTTTAAACAAATATTTCAGTCAATTTTCGGGTAAACTGCAGGTCAATTGTGC
>CAEGAF010137806.1:0-31302 GCA_903067075.1 Micropoecilia bifurca
ATCAGAGTGGAAACGACGAGGAGGAAAAGGTCTAAATAGTCAGAACACTGAAGAACACGATGTGACTGGACTTCTCAACCAGAGCAGATGAAGGGGCGCTGATATATCTGAAATGCTGCCACTATCTGTTTATATATATATATATATATATATTTTTTTTTTATATGACTTGTAACACCTCTCAGTGAAGCACCTCCACCGCACTTATCAGTGCAAACACACAGCCGGTGTGAAAGCTGACTGAAAAGGTCATTCAGAGAGAAGCCCTCCAGTCACTGAGGTACATTTATTTCAGCCATAAAAGTTCAGCAGCAGCGAATTGCAACCTTTTCTGCATTAACTTTGCTATGTTTAAACAAATTGTTCCTCCGTAGCCTTAGGTTTGTTTTGTTTTATTTCCTAGATTCAGTTTCATTTCTCTCCCTCGTCACAATTAGTTGTATTTGCGAATGCCACACCTGCATCTATAGTGCCATCATTTTCCCTTGGTATTGTTTTTTCCCCCTTTTTTCAGTTTGATACACAGCTTTTTAAACTAATAATTACTTTAGACTGTCTTGATATTTTGTCTTGTGCAACTCTAATACGTTATTGCCATTTTACGCACTAGAAAAGCAGAAAAACTACATATTTGAGAAGCGGAAACAAAAGGAGATGTGATTTACTTGATATTTTCTGAAATATAATCTGAAAAGCATGCTATTCATTTGTAATTTAAAGGATCTCAGTGTTTCAGCAGTTGCGCACTTTCCTGTAAGTTTGTTCCAGATATTTGGTGCATAGAAGCTGGATGCTGCTTCTCCATGTTTGGTTTTGGTTCTGGGGATGCCAAAGCAGAACCAGAACCAGAAGACCTGAATGGTCTGGAAGATTGATATAACAATTATTTTAAACTATTAAAAGATGAAACAAATAAAAGAAAATAAAACTGAGACACTTTGTGTTGGTCTATGAGATAAAATCCCAGAGAAACATTCAAAGGTAGAGCGGCTTTAAAGTGTCAATAAAT
Organism: Micropoecilia bifurca; assembly: GCA_903067075.1. NCBI lineage: Eukaryota > Metazoa > Chordata > Actinopteri > Cyprinodontiformes > Poeciliidae > Micropoecilia > Micropoecilia bifurca. Next base: position 1,010 of record CAEGAF010137806.1, read on the forward strand.
GACACCACATCAGCACTAATTTGATGAAAACTTTCCTTCGTAAACTTTTGCCACCCTGTGCAGAGAATTTGAATCAAGTCCCATTTCTTTATAGTTTGCTTCCAACTAGCCAGGCTGTATTTCATTACTCTTTCAAAAGGAATCTTGATCAATAATTCTCTCGGAAGGGCTCATAGATTTTCCCTTCAGTGCTTCTACCTGACCATGCCTGCAGCTGGTACAGTTTGTACGGAAAAATCAGGAGTCTGGGCAACTGGAGAAACATGCGAGAAAAATGTCTGACGTTGATGAACAGTAAAGTCTTTAAGGACAAGGGAGTGGGGAAAAATCCAGCGAGGAGCTGACAGGACCTAAGACACATTGTCCTTTGTTTTATTCACTCTGGTACATAACGTTTTTATTTATTAAATCCTTGAAATAACCTTTCTGATGCTTCCTGTTTTGTAATTTATCTTTTCATAAATTCAAAAATGAAAAATGAAAATATTGTGTCTTTGAAGCAGCATGTTGGTAACAAAGTGCTAGAAACTTTTTTCTGTTAAAATAAAATGGCTTCTTTGATGCAGCACAGGTTTATAACTAGGGTTTAAACACTCAATCAGATGGCAAGCCGTTACTTTCTAATGTTAAAGTTAATACATTACTACAACATTGTGTCACACAATTTAGGCATCAAACAACCCTATAGACTGTGACAGTTTTTTATCCAATTATTTCACTTTTTGTTTTAATTTCCTTTATTTAAAGCCCCGTTGAGATCTAGAACTCATTTTCAAGATTGACCTGGGCAGAAATCTGCAACACACCACAAATTAAAACATATGCACAAGTTTGAAACAAATTACAAATCAGTTTAAAAGCAGTGGCGCTGGTCGACAGAATCACATTGCATGTTTCTAAGAACAACTCCAAATAAGTCCAATGAATGAGCCGAGTAGAGTTTTATTTGTTTCTCTGTACGTTTGAAGGAGGCCGTTCGGCTTTCGCATACGACTCACAGTGACGTTTAACATGCCTGCTACCTGTTACAACCCTTAGTGATATATATATATATATATATATATATATATATATATATATATAAAAATCTCAATAATCCAGGAGTGGTAAGAACATGGACAACTGGGGAACTTTCTTCTAGCTTTGAGAAAGGAACAGGATCCGTTACGATGGTAAAACCCAATCTTCATTTTCAATGTTCGTAGCAAATTTGCTAGGTGATTTTTAAGAGAGAGCTCTTCATCTAAAACAAAGCCAACACATTTATAAGCACTGATAAACTCAATTTGGGCCACACAAGGATCTCTGATAGTTTTCGAGAGCGATAAAAAAAAAACCATTGCTTTTGTCTTATCCACATTTCTCTTTGGTGATTAATTTTATTTCAGTGGCATTCAAAGGAAGAAACCGATTTGCAGAATATCGTACGTTAACTTTCTACATATTTAGCACGGCAGCATTTCAATCTGTAGAGACTCACACAGAGAGAGAAAATCATTTAGACTCTTTTATTGGACCGAGAATTTGGCGCTCGGACATCGGCGGAAGACGTGCGTGCTGAGAAACGCAGCGAGCTCGAATGATCGGCTCGAACGAAGCTCAGGTAGGTCTTCGCCCCGGGCCCAGTCCCTGGTGGTGGAGCGGAGCTTGGAGAGAGGAGTCTTGAGGGGACCAGGAGGCGTCTGGGAGGCTGGTGGTGGAAATGGGGAGGAGGTGGGTTGAAGTGCAGCTGAAGCGGGTGGGTCTGAGGTCGCTTCGCCTTTTGAAGGAGCTCTTGCCAGGTGATTGGATCGAGGTAGAGAGGTGGTGCATCCTGATTGGTTGGGGTGAAGGCTTGGAGATTGATGCCAGAAGAGTCTTACAGGTTGAATTTCCGCCTAGGGCTTCATTTAAAATTTCAACATCACATTATGCAGCCTGTCACAGGCGTTTCAGACATATTAAAATTCCCTGAAAATATAAGCCACTGCCAGATAAACAATGCAACTCCCACTGAGATGTCACAGCATTGTCCCAACAATGGTATTATTGGATCTAACACTATGTCTGTAGTTTTGTCCCTGGGGTGCACAAGTGGGGGCACAGACAGCAGAAGGATGACACCTGGAGCATTTTTTAAAAAATGGCCTGCAGTCAAGTGTAGCCTTGTGACGAAGTTGCAAATATTTATTCACCTAAATATTTCACGTTGAACTGTGTAGGATTTAAAGACGGGGGCAGCATCAGACACCTCCTGCATGTAAATAGATTTAGTAATAAATTGCAGTCTCATTATGCAGCATCAAAGAACTCGACTGCAGCACATGTTCTTTTAGTGTGAGAACTACAGAAAACAAGAGTTACAAGACGTGTTTCTGCACGCTGCCTCTGTACGTAAAGGATCGTGATGACGATGTGTTGCTTTTTCCGTTGCTGCTGGGTAAAGTGTTGGAACGAACTCATCCAAGTGCAGTCATCGTGTCCTTCTCCTCCTCCTAACACTAAGCACTCCATTGTTGCTGGGTATGTCATCATTCATTGTTGAGTGCTTATGATTTTTTTTGTTAGCTGAAGGACTGACAAGCTGTGCTTACAACTCAGCAACTGATGAAAAACTTTCTTTTTTTTTCATTTTTACTGTGCAGTTCCAGGAGAGTTGTAGAATCCCCTTTAAAGGAGGATGCAGTCCCATGCTGCTCCTTTCTCTCAGCCACTTGTGCTGCCTCATAGAGCTCATGTTTGAGGTGGTCAGAAAAGACCTAAAAAAGTTTCCTCTTCTGAAACAACTTTAGCCTTGGGGTGAAGTCCTTGGATATTCATTGGATTGTAGTGGTGTCTGGTAAAAGAAGTAGGAAAACAGCAATCTTTTATCTTGACTTGGACCAGCAGTGGATTCGACAATCCAAACCAAAGGATATTTACTAACACTTATCTATCCATTTTCTTTACACCGTTGTCCCTTAGTGGGGTCAGGAGAGAGTGCTGGTGCCTCTCTCCAGCTAATGAGATAGGCACCAGTGTGAGTGTGTGTGCACACACACACACCTAGGGGCAATTTGGAGAGGCCAATTAACCTGACAGTCATGTTTTTGGACTGTGGGAGGAAACTTGAGGACCCAGAGAAAATCCATGGATGCACAGGGGAACATGCAAACTCCATGCAGAAAGACTGGGAATTGAACCCAGAACCTTCTTGCTGCAAGGCAACAGCTCTACCAACTGCACCACTGTGCAGCCCGTAACACCAACCCTGAATATGAGTATCCAGTTTATATACTTTGGATCAACATTAGCTTTTTCTTCTTCTGCTCTTTCCTTTGGTTATTTTGTTTGCATTTCCTTTTAATAATCTTCATATCTAAGATTTTTTTGACCATGATATAAGACTTTTAAATTCGTGCTAAAAACCTACCTCTTGATGCTTTTGACTAATTATAACTGGAACATTGATAAATGATAAATATTTGATGTATATTTGCTCATTTTTATTGAATAAATCAAGAAATGAAAATGAAAATGTATGATTCTGATGATGGCATTTGACTAAGCATCAATTTAAATTATCTAGTTACTTGTAGGCAAGTTTGAATATCACTTTGTGTATTCATCTGATCATTCAAATGATCGTGGTAGGAACAGGAGAGAAAGAAAAATAAAGATATGTTTTGAAAAGGTGAAAGAAAAGAATATGTGGGTAAAATAACTATTTAGTAAAGAAGGAAGCCTTATTAATATATCATAAATGATTTGTCCTTCTCGAGATTTAAATGCTGTTGCTATTGGCAGAGTGTGCAAACAGTTTTAGATGCCAAAGAACGTTGGTGTAAAGGACAACGTGATACAAAAACTATAAAAAAATCTAATAAAATTATCTTGAGCTATTTGAATACCCAGTAAAAAAAAATCAAGCGTCGTCATTATGAAGTCGTTCCTTTAATGCTTGAACAGATTGATGAATGGACAGACTCTTAAAACTGGATTGAAATACGGTAGACTGACTGACCTGTTCTTGAAATAATATCTTTAATCTTTAAAAGTTTGATTCAGTTGAAAGGTTAAGAACAAAGGTGACCTCACTCCAGCAGACAGACAACGAGACATCTTCGGTCAGAGGAAACCAAAACCAAATAGGAAACCAAAACCAACCAAAACCCTAACCCTAAAGGGTCAGGGTGAAAGGCAGATGTTTCCTTGATCCCAAATTGATTTCAAACTTAAAAAAATGACAGTGGTTCATGCCAGCAAGAATCTTTTAAACCTTTTCGCCTTACATGGTGCATGAAGTGCACAAACAAAACACAGAGGTCTACCACTAAAGAGAACTTCTCAAAACATCTTAGAACATATGAAAAAGCAACATGTTCAAGAAAAGAAGTTTAAAAATATTGCAGTTCTGTCTTTGATAACTTTGAGGTTGCACAACTTTTGTAACCGATAGTTGCTCTGGGACGTCTGAATCAGTTTTTTTTCTTACCAAAATTGCATTTTTTTTTTTTACCTAAACTCTTGACCAACCACATCGTGTGTATATCAATATAACGCTGCACTGGTGTCATGTCTTGTTTTTGCCAAGTTGAAAGATCACAGGTGCATTTTGGGATGAGACGTCAACATCCAGAGAACGCCCCCCAGTGGTCAAATGATTAACTTCATTTACCAGAAAATGGGTGTGTCTTCTAAATATTCAGCGTGACAAACTAACTTAATGTTCATCAGTGCAGACAGAATGTCTGCATAGCATAGAATGAAGTTATATTTTATACTGATTGGAATGTATTATTCCCACGTTGCTATGAATTTGTTCCAATATCTGCTTTAGTGACCATGGTGTCACAAACTGGCCTGATCTAAACTGCATTGATAATCTGTGGAATATTGTCAAGAGCAAGATAATAGACACAAAAACTAATATTACAAGGTAATCTTGTTTTCCATTCAGTGACACAGGTGCATCGCCTCCATGCCATGCTGCACTGAAAGCAGGACTTCATACCAAAGAAGGTCCAAAATGAGGAATATTTTAGTTTCAAATATATATGTTTTGTTGGCTTTGTGTGATCATGCAAATTTCACGAGAAGCTGAAATTGGTTGCTCATTCGCCACAAAAATAGAAAGCAACCAAAATGCATTTCAGACTATGTTTAGTGTTTGGAAATGAAAGTTAAAATCTTTTGAAAGGGAAAAAAAACATTATCTGAGTAGAAAATAGAAAAGAGAGAAGGTAGGATGCAAGCATAGTGAGAGTAGAAAGGGGGAAAAAGACGAAGAGAGAGGAGGTACCAAATGAAGTACTGATTTGTGAGCTAAAAGAGGAACATGAACGTAGGAGGAATGGTGAGGAGAGACGCGGCGCTTGGAAAAATAAATCAAGAGCGAAAATTTATTCACTTCCACGCTTCCTGTCTGCTCCCACGCGGCGTTCCGGTGCCACGAGAGGGTCGTCGGTGAACTCAACCCCTCTCTACCTTCTCAGCGCATTTCTACAGCACGTCGCGGCGCGGCTCAGACTCGTCCTGCGCACCACGCGGCACAAGCAAACACCCAGCCGGGCTTCTCACGCAGCCTCCGAGTCCGCGGACGGGCAGTCGTAGTCAGAAGCGCTTAAAGACGGGGCTGGGGGCCAAAGGGGCCATGGAGAGCGCCGCTAACAGCTCAGACCTCCGGAACCAGCTCCAGTTTATCGGTCAGAACAGCAGCGTCTGCCGGAACTTCACCGACAACGGCAGCTTCGCGGAGATGCGATGCGGCGGCGGCGGCGGCGACGGGAGCGGGGACGACGGTGTGTACCCGAGCCTGGACGGAGACGCCAACCCAGTCATCATCGCTATCATAATCACCGCTGTTTACTCCATAGTCTGCATGGTGGGGCTGGTGGGAAACGTGCTGGTCATGTACATCATTGTAAGGTAAGAACTTTTTTTTTTTTTTTTAAGTAGAGAGAGACGAAGGAGTGTAAGACGAGGCTTAGTTGCCCCTTTTTGTGCCGATTCCAAGCTTTGTCGACGCTTTAAAACTCTTCCAGCCTGTTGCTGCTGGACGAATAAATGTGCGCATTTGTGCGCGCGCGAGAGTCTAATGGCCACGCAGTTTTCCAGCCGGACTGGTGTTCGTGCGTAAAATGCGTCTATAGCCTCATCCCCCCTTTCACCCTTCATCCTCCCCAGCGCGCAAAGGGCGACAACCCCAACGCAAGTGTAAAGAAACGAACACACTTTTCTTTTTACCGCTTTACAGCGTCAAATTGTGTCTCTTGATGCGCCTCTTTGATTCACAGCGCAATAACCGAGCGGGGGAAACGCGCATTATTCCGGTGTTGGCGCTGAACTAAAACATGATCCACCGTGGAGCCTCTGTAAAGCCCCCCCCAGCCCCCCTGTCCCCTCTGTATCTGGTCTTGCAGTGCACGCACTTGTTAGAAAAAGTCCATAAATAGCTGAAAAATGCATTTAAATGAGCAACAGATTACCACTTGTTTCTCCCTGCTCAGCTTCGCAATTTCAGATTTTACGCACAAAACTGGGAAACTTTCAGTTTCTGAACAAGGAGCCATTAATGGCTGCATTATGTCCACTATTTTTACTCCTTTATTTTAATCCAATTTTACGCACAAGCAGCCCATTGTGATCCACATGCTATTAGTTAACATTTTGAAGTTGTGCGTAAAGAAATGTCAGCTTTGGAGAGTCTTATCTGAATGTCAGCTTCTGCTTCTCACATGGTAGAAATTTGCTGCTCTCCTCAAACATCAAAGGTTCTGATATCATAATTCGTCTGGAATCAGTTTCATCTATATGGTGGGTCTAATTAGATATAAAAAGCTGAAATTTGCGTTAGTAAGACACACCTGGTGAAGCTCTTTCTTGTGGATTAAAGAGTATTATATCGGTAGAGGAAATGACATGCGTTTGGAGAAGAACTGTCGTCGAGTGTATGCAAGGATTATGTGAGGAGAACCGAGATGAAGAGTTAAGGCTTTCTGCTCTGGTGTTTGCAGAAAACCTCAAGAGAGAGATTCTTGTTGATCTCCTAGAGGCAGCAAGCAGCAGCCAGGCAGAAGGCTGGCTGGCTATGAGGAGGTTATCAAGCAAGACCTTAATTCCACCTGGTGGTAAAGTGCAAACAAGGAAGAGAGTTATGTGCATATTTACTTAGATTTATTTTATTTTTTTCTTCAGATTGGCGTTACACAACTGCTTCGTCTTATTGACATATCGATCCATTTATCTCTGTGTGATTCTAATCTACACCCAAAATTCTTAAATTTTCACGGGAAATTAGGTTTAATGGCAACAATCTACAAACTACCAGCTGTTTGTAACAAACAAATCATCCAGACTAAAACTACAGGTATTTTTTTTTTCAACATTAAACACAAAATGTTACTTGTAATGACTGCTGCGTCTTTTAACTTTTGGATGGTTAGCTCCTGGGGAAAGCCCATCAGTTGGTTTGCTATTGATATTTTTTTGAGTTTGCATGTTTCAACAGAGTTCAAGTCAAGTGATTATGAAGGCTGGATGTCCTCTTTGACCAAGGTGGATTTCCTGTTTGAAGGGCCACTGATGCCTTCCAACAAATGACTTGATTTTTGTTTTTCAACCAATGGCTGAGTGAATTTTACTCACCACACACACACACACACACACACACACACACACACACACACACACACACACACACACACACACACACACACACACTACAGATTCCCAGTACTAGCGGCAGCACAGCAACCTATGAGCACCACTGAGCCACTGCCATACGTCACTTTGTGACGTATTGTGAATTTTTTGTACTTTCAGGCGCAGTGGAAGTACTATGGTTCTACAAGGAGAGCATGGGGCCTTTTCGTCGTTAGTCTGTGCTTTGCTGCCATCATGTCTTACTGTGGGTGGACTGGGACCAAAAAATGGCCCAGAAGTTTTTTGGCTGTGATTATTTTTATGATATTCGAAGGCACACGACACACCCGAGGTCATGTGTGTGTCTTGTGTTGTTTCAGAAGTTAAAATAAAGTGCAGCAGCCTTCAAGGAAGCGAGGAACCATGTTAAAAAATTGATGTGTTCTTTCGCTGCTCAGAGTCCATCTCGGGAGAGAAGGCCACAGTGTAACATTTACACATCTTCAAGTAAAGGTGGATGTCGAAGAGATTGCCTTTTCACTATTTTTTTAAATATATCGTTACATTATGCCTATAGTAAGATATGTAAAATAAAGAGCTCCTCATCAAAGTGGCTCCTTAAAGTATGAAAAGCTGAATTTCACTAAGATTAGTCCTATGGCTAATAATGATAAGTTTCAGCAAGGCGATGTTTCACTAATACTCTATGATAATAACAGTTATTATAGTCATTAAAAACTATAATGCAGTTTGTAAAACTTAAAGTTATAATCTGAACATTACAGATTATAACTTTGTCAAACTAAAATGACACCAAGTTTTATGTGTGTGTGTGTGTGTGTGTGTGTGTGTGTGTGTGTGTGTGTGTGTGTGTGTGTGTGTGTGTGTGTGTGTGTTTTAATGTTGGCTGAGCAAAATGGTTCCTGTAGAAATTTATGTTGAGCATTTGCATATTTGCAATTTTGGAATATTGAACTTGTGTCTAATCATTTAAAAAAACAACCAGTTTTTATAGCATTAATTGTAGTTGTTTTGCCACTGTTCTGGCTATGTTTTTACATTTTCTGTTTTAATTCACTATAATAATATTAATAATAATAATAATAACGACACAAATCCTAAAACAGGACTTCATCATGTCTGTCTTTCTGACTGAGTGCTAGCATTCATGATGCTAACCTTTCCTTAGGACTTTGTATTGACATCCATTAGTAACTGCATTTATGCCTAACCCATAAATTTTCCCTAACTCTAAACATTACTAGTTTATTACTAGTAATAACTAACATAATTCACAAATGGCCTCCAAAACTAACTCCTGATCTTAAGTAAGGGGTTCCACCATATTGGGACCGGGCTTTGGTTCCCGTAAGACCCGCCGGTTTTCAGAAGTTTAGTAAATACACCAGAAATAGTCCTAAGAAACAAGTACACACACGCATGCACATGCACACACACACACATACACACACACACACACACACACACACACACACACACCACACACACACACACACACACACACACACACACCAGTCCACAAGCCCTCTGCTCTCCCTCTGTGAAACATTCCTCTTCATGAACACTTTGGATGTTTCTTACCGGGCTGACAGACACTAATCTGACCTCTTCCGCAGTCTCTCCCTGGGTCACATCTCCCCTGACGAATCCGGCAGCACCTACTGCTGCAGTGGCAGATGTAATACTAAGTGTGAGACATTTTCCTGAATTCACTTGTTGACCTTTTAGCCTTTTTTCTTTCATCTCTTCAGCCCCCTGATGGAGGCGCGAGGCGTTTCATTGGACTAACCCACTGTCCTTCAAGAAAATCAACTGATTGATGTACACCATCTACACAGATTATTTACTTTTTTTTTGGTTAAATTATGACCGGTCTGCCATTATACGAAGGTTTCTGACCACCTTCCACCTTTGGACAGTCTCCTCTTCTCTGCTAAAGGGCCAGTGCAGTTATTGGCCTTTTAACTTAAAACTTGCAACATTTTCTTCCAGCTGACTTACAGGTAAATTCCTGGTCTTTGCTTTGTTTTTGTTTCTTTTTTTCTCCTTGTAATGATAACGATAATTATCTTTTTTCTAAAAGATGTCGACTCTTGACTTAACCATTTTTCTTACATTCAATGAAATCCAATTAATAATCTCCACATTTTGTCTTATCTGAAACACATTGCATGCAGCAAATGAATCCCTCGGCTGGTGTCTCAGACAGCAGACGATTTTCATATATGTACTCTTACAAAGAAAACTATTGACTGTAGTTAAGATGAAAAATTGCATTTAGTTTTGAATTTTGATCAAATCTGTGTTCTTTTTTTCTATTTTAAAATATTCCAGGTGCAGTTTTATTGAAAAAAAAATTGCACCTGTTTCAAGAATATTTAAAATAAAAAAAAAGAAATACATGGTATAGCACATTTGTGCCAGATGTTGTCTACCATAAACAAATTGATCATAGCCCATCTGCCCTGCTGCTGGTTTTACAGAGGAAGCACAACTGAGATGGAAGTGACATTGTTTGAAATGTGAGTTAGCCACCTTAATCGGTTTTAATCATTGCATTTCTGCAGCCACCAACATGCAGACAGCTTGAAATACAAAGAGTAGCATCATTTAAATTTTTATAAATTCATCCTTGGGAAAAAAAAAACCCAGGAACAGTCTAGGATCCAGATCAGGGTCTTATCATTTTTCTTGCTCTTTTGCAATTTGCTTCGCTAATGAGGCTTTAAGGGAATTACAACGCAGGTAAAAGCTGAAACCACAATCCATTAGGACCGCAAACAATGCCATTGTTCTCTGCTGGAGCTATCCATTCATCTTTTCTCTTCCTCTTGTTGGCAGAATGAAAGTGACCTGCCATTTTGATGATGACACTGAGTAAATGGATGTTTTCCTGTTGTCTTGAGCTCTCCTCCGTTTTATGGATGTGCCCTTGAATGAAGTTTGGCCGGAATAAACCGAGAGAGTTGATGGTAGTTTTCTATTTTTATTTTTTATTCTTGTTTTTTACAGTCTGAAAGCCATTAAGCATCTCCCCATTTTCTGCCACTCGCTTTTTTTTTGTTATCTCTCTCTGTGTTTGCGGTTCCTCTCCTGCCCTCCGTGAAACTCCGCAAACTTTTGCTGCACAAACAGAGATGACCGGAGAGCTGCACGCCCGATTGGGAACAAAAAATAAAAAAATCGATTCTGGTTGAGCAGAAGGGAGTTTGAGCTCCGTAAGGAATACGCTTCCTCTGCCGCCAGAGCAGATTGCTTTCTGTTGCCATGGAAACACTGGGAGGTGTTTTGCGGAGCCAGACGACGAGCAAAATGAGTCTGCCACTTCCCCGAAAATCTCCTTCCTCCACGGCCCATCCAGCAGCATGAGCAGATGTGGCTGCGGTCCGTCTCTTCCAGCAGCTGCAGCGTCTCTGAAATGAATATTGAAGGAAGAAAACCTAATCAGCTCCTGCTGGTCTGGATTCATATGGATTGTTTTTCGTTTTTTGGGGGGTTTTTTTGTCACCTCCAGCTGAACAACAAATGCTGCCTTGCAAATGTTTGTTAAGTGATCTTGCAAGATGCAAGTGAGCACAAGAGTCTTTAAACATTCCTCATTTTTTCCTCAAAGGAGTCAGAGCCTCAAGATATCTTAAATTTTTTTTTTTTTTTTTCGCTTTGGACTTTGTCAGCTTCAGCTTTTTTTTCAGTATCTAACCATTCGATGAGGAATAAGTGAATAAATTGTATTAGTACAGAACATTTAAATGCAGAAGACATCTTGAAAATAGTTCACTTAAGAAAAGAAAAATGCAACTAAATCTAAAGTCTCCCTCCAACAAGCAGTATATAAAACAAATATAAAACAACACATCAAGAGAGAGATGATAGGAGTCCCTTTAAAATCCTCAGACGTGTAGCTGAAATGTCTGTGATGTAAACTTTGAGCATCTAAAATAAGTTAGTCTGAGTAGCTGGGAGATAGATCAAAACTGACAAGGTGAAGTAAAACTTAAAAACACTTCTGACACTGATGGTGAGTCTGTGCAAAGATGACCAGGAGATAAACAACAAGCAGCTTAACAAAAAAAACAACATCTTCGAATTGGATTTGTGGGCACTTTGTATCCACAGCCTTTAATAAAAGCTCAATTTGTTCCTAGTGTTGTTTCAAATCTCTGGAAAGAAAACACAGATTGGTGAATGTGGCTTAACAGGAAATTGTCTCTCTTATGTCGTCTGTTTGATGGATGTTTTCCCATTTATAGATTTTTTTTTCACATGTGCTTTTGCATGGGTGTGTCTGAAAAGTTTTCAAAAGAAGAGAAAATGCTTGTAAAATAAAGCATGCAAATAAAACTAACTGTATTAGTTACAAACAACCACATAAAAAGTGACTCTAGCGGCTATTTCAACAGCAGTTAGAGCGGCTCATCGTCTTTGCAGTTTTCCTGTTATGCAATGACATTTTCACAACAGCTTGACGCCAATATCGCACTTCTGAATTTTTAATGATTATTCTTTTTATATATTTCAGCTCAAACTGAATGCTTAATTTACCTCAGTGGGCTCATTTTTTATCATGTTTGTGTTACAATTTCTATTCATTTACACTCTAATGCAACAGAATAAAAAGTAGGACAGGTCAGAAAATTCTACTTTTTCAAACTTGAGTCATTTATTGGAGGTTTCTAAGAAATCAAACAAGCAAAACGAAAACTTTACCTTATTTTTCTGTGCACTGTATCACAATTTTGCACATTAGTCATCTGCGATCATTTGTTTTCTTTTCTTTTTTTGACAGTATAATATATAAGGGGTATTTTAGGAGATTTTAACACTACATTTACTTCATAAAACTTCTGAGGAAATGCAAAGGTATTAATCAGGAACTACAAAATAACTATCAAAATTTGACATAATATAATGTGTTTTAATGACTAAAAATAAATAGACTGAGAGTTTATTGATGTTTTTTTAACTGATAAGATTTTCATTGATTCTTTTAGGGGTTGTCTGTTTTCAATTGTTGCTTTAAAGGCTCTCTTGCAGATGTTATTGCAAATATGAGAGCAAAATGTTTTTGTTTTTTTTAATAATGGTCAGGTGTCTTATCACTAAAAGAAACATGCTAATGAGACGGAGGAGGACACATTAAGTCTTATCGTTACTTTGGGCTGTTGTTGGATTCTTGCATTTGTGTTGCTACTGGCAAACTTACTGGTATTTTGTCACAGTTATCTTCCTTAATAGTTGATGCTTCGGGGCTGTTGTTCGGGTTTCTCGATTAAAAAAGAAAACAACCAACAGCTCTGTTGTAGCTGCAGGGCTTGGTGGTGGTGGGGATGGATCTGTTTGTCTGTCTGTACAGCAGCACATTTCAGATGAAGGCCATTTCTATCTGCCCAGATCCCAAACACAAAAGGCATTCATGCCTGAAACTGTTTGTTTGTCTTTAAACTTCTCATCCTGTCCTTGTCCTTAGCTGTAATTTGACTATGTGGTGGCAAAGGATGATTATGTAGACACTTTAGGGACACTAATTGACTGGCAGAACAGGCTCCAGTTTGACAAACAAAAATCAGTTCACATGTTGTTGTTTCATTTTACATCCAGATTATATTCATTTTCAGTTATTGAGTGATAAGTTTATTCATTAAGGAGTTTAAGGGGTTTTGAGTTTGAGGAAAACAGTTAACACTCAAGTATGCTCAGGTTGGGGGTGGGCTGCACAGTGGTACAGTTCGTAGAGCTGTTGCCTTGCAGTAAGTCGATTCTGGGTGTGATTTCCATCCCAGGTCCCTCTGCATGGAGTTTGCATGTTCTCCCTGTGCATGCATGGGTTTTCTCCATGTACTGTGGTTTCCTCCCACAGTCCAAAAACATGACTGTTAGGCTGGGGCTTGAACCCAGAACCTTCTGGTTGCAAGGCAACAGCTCTACCAACTGCGCCACTGTGCAGCCTAAAGGTTGGATTTAACAAAATAAATAAATTGTAAATTATTCTTCAGCTGAAATGTAATTTACATTAGCAATGCATTTGTATCTCTAAAAACAAAAAGTCATGGTTGGGTTAAATGCCACCATCACAGCGTAGATCTGTTTTTTGTTTTTTTTTTACCTGGAGCTTTAAGGCTGCCAAGGTGACCAACACCCCAGAGGTTTCACATGGAGTTTCCCACCCACCTAACCGTGAGCGATCACTTCATTTTTAAACAGAATTAAAGGTCAGACCATCAGCTTGCACAAACCGCCCGTGGTGTTGTTTCTTGACGGACGGTGACCCTCTGCAGGAAGCAACAGTGGACACATTTAAACACGTTTGCGGCGTTTTAAACGAGGGGATTATTACACAAACACACCAACTTCAGCTTCTGAAATAGTTTCAGACGCGTCGCTGCAATTAACAGGAAATGGGACGAAAGAGAGCGGCTCGGAGCTAATTAATGCAGATTAGTGTGTGAGCGCGACGTCGAAGCAAATCATCTGGTTCGTTTCAGCTCCTCTCCGTCGTGAATGGGAAACGGCTCTGATTGCTTTGCGGTTTCCACGGGTGATGATGGATGTCTTTGCTGAAAGCGGCGCCGAGCCTGCGGCGGCGCGTAATAAGATTCCTCAGTCGCGGTGACGGCGACGACGTGCCGCTCTGAACCCGGCCGGCTCTGCAGCGCGCGCACGACGCGAACGGCAGCTGGTAGCCCGGATGCGGATGACGGACGGCGCCGTAATTGCCGCTCGCATTCAGATTTCACACCTCAATTATCGTGTTTGCTTTCGAGTGCAGTTCAGCTCATTTTGGCACAGATGAGTCGAGACCAACACGTGAGGGACTAACCTGCGCATATGGCCATGATAAAAGCTGACAGAAGAAGAGAAGCACGGCGGAGAAACCCACAGAATCCAGCTTATTGTTTGTTTAAAAAATAAATAAAATTAGCAAACCGGAGTCGGAGTTTATACATCGGGGTGACAATTATAGAATCTAATCTTTCTGCCCTCTCTTGCTGTGTTTATGAGTAATTAGGTTTTCCGTGCTACTGGGCCTTCTTGGAGAATTAGAGCTCTGTCTGTTTATTTCAGCAGGTTTTCTGTTGAGTTACAGACAAAAAAAAACAAAGAAAGAAAGGGAATCGAGGAGACCAAAGAACTGCCGGGGGAAAGTGGATGCAGTCATTTTTCTGAGGAATGTTGCAAGAGTCAGTGATGAATAATTAAACAGAGTAAAGAACAGACTTATTTTATTTATTTTTTTCCTAATCAAAGACTGATGGATGTTCTTACCTCTTTTATCTCTGTCATTTACTGACCGATTGGCTCTGCTCCTGGTCTTTATATTCTACAATAGAAACTGTAAAACATGAATTTTCTTATTTATTTATTTTTTTTTACATAAAGCTGACATTTTAAATAACCAACAGGAGGGGCGATTTATTCAGCCACCGAATCCTTTTGAAAGGTCAAACGTGACGAATCAAAGTGCTGCGTTTTGCAAACATAGTCAAACTCCTTGAACCTTTTAACATTTTTTTTCCTGCCGCTGCATCAAACTTTTCATGCACCTTTTATTAGCGATTTACATGACAGCCCCACACAAAGCAGCTCGTAGCTGTCACATGTAGCTGTCACATGTAGCTGTCACATGTAGCTGTCACATGTAGCTGTCACATGAACGGAGAGGCACATGGCTTTGAATTCTCTGCAAATAAAAATCTGAAATAAGTATGGCAGGCATTTGTATTCAGGCCCAGTTGGTCAATACTTTGTAGAATTGCAAGATTGGATTTTCAATCATTTCACTGAACTCCAATCTGGAGCCGCACAGCATTCTGGGGGTTGTAGGCAGAGGAAAGACCTCTCAGAGCTAGCTAAGCAAGGTGGGTGGCATCGACTGACTCCTTCTCTTTGGTTACCTAGCAACAACTTGTTAGGTAACTTTTGCAGCAGCCGTTTTCGGTTTTGCCATTGTGCCTCATAACTGCTTGACAATATACAAACGGTGTGAAGAGAAAGGAGAAAATGAGTACAACAGCTCGAGAGGAAACTGGATAAAACAGGAAAAGGTCATGTTTTATCCACTGTTTACAGCATTTAAGATATTTAAACAAAAAAGCTATTAATAATTTTCAATATTGACTACTAATATTAAATCCTCTCCCCTTGTCCCAAGTCCTTCGGAGCCTCTGACACGTTCTCCTCCGGGATTAGCCTGCGTTTAACCATCGTCCTGTTATCTCTGAACAGTTTCCCACATTGTCTCTACGTCCCACAGCTTGTAGCAAACGTTAATTGGGACTTTTTTCTATTTTCAGATGATGGATTGAACCATTCTGTGTTCCCTTGAGGCCCATGGACGCTGTTTAAATCTAACGTCCTTATTCCTGACCTGCTCACAGTTTGTTTTTTTTTTGGTTCAATAGTGTTCTCCAACAAACCTCTGAGGCACTCAGAGAAAAGCTGGAGTTGTAACGCGATTAAGTTAAACACAAGGGGACTAACTAGATTATTTATGGATGATTTAGTTATCAGACTAAAAAGAGATAAATAAAAATGCACACCACACTTTTCAGATTTCTATTTGTAAAAATTTGCAATCATTTTCCTTCCACTTTACAAATTATGTTCTGCTTTGCTTTGGTATAGAGCATAAAGCAAAAAGCTTGTGGCTGTAACAAACAGGAGGGTCCAAGCTATTAGTTTGTTGAAACATCTTGTGGTTGTTTGTTACTGCGGTTTGAGAGGGGTGACGGACCAAAGGGATCCTGACCCTCAGGTTTTTTGTCCATTAAAAGCTGCCTTCCTAGGCAACAAACAGAGCATCTGGACTCGACCTCATACACCACTTTCATTTCCACAGAAGATAATCTTCTGCAGGAGTGATTAAAAGGATGGAGTCTGTATTACCGTTGAAAATTGGACAGTACACTCTAAAGTAGTCTTTTTTTTCCTTCAAGTGCTTTTTTCTCATAAACCTTCAAAAAGTATTAGCCATGAAGGTTGTGCTCTCGTAGCCTTCATGCTTCATGTTTTTTATTTTCCACACAAAACCTTCTGTCTGCTCTCAGGGTCAAAAAAACAAAAACAAAAGTAAAAATGTTGTGGCTTCCGTAGCTGAACAAATGTTGAGTTTCTAACCCATCATTCATCTTATTTTTCATGGATATTGATCTCAACTCCTCGCTCGCAGTGTGAAGGGATCAGCATTGTTCCAGTGTGTCGGCTCTCAGTTCTGATGCATGTGATGTCAGTGATCACATGACGGGTCCGCAGAAGAAGATTAAATCACTGAATCGTTGCATTTAGATCAATGTTTGTGTTACATCCTGAGGCTGTTTGGCCGTTTTGCATTACATCCACATCCTGAACCGGCAGGAAGGAGTGTTGATCGTTGTCAAGCCAGAGGCACCGGGCGCTTATATTTGTCAAATGCATTTCAAATTTAGAGTTGAAACTGAAAAAAAAGATGTCAAAGTCAGATTCTTAAAGAAGGGCTTTAGTTTTCGGTAATTATTTGTTCAGGTGGAAAGAAAAATACTCTCAGACATATTGGTGGTTTGATTTAACAGAGCAAAGATTTAACATCCCATCTATCTATAGTATCTATCTATAGTAGAAGTGTGCGATATTGCAGATTTATGTATTGATCTGATACTAAGTGCATACAAGGCGTGTATTTATACTTTTTCTATAAGTCTCATACATCATCAGAGTTTTTTGTGTTTTTTATTTCTTTGAATTATTTTGTTCAAGTTAGAACAGAATATGGACAAAGTTATCTACAAAATACTTCAACAACATATTAACATGATTCTGTGCATTTTTCCCAAATAAAGAAAATGTCAAATATAATTTGGGGGAAAAAAAGATGGAATCTGATACTAAAGCATCGATCTTTGCACACTGCTATCGATCAATCCATTCATGCACACAATTCCTTATGGGACCAATTTAGCTTGACAAATTAGCATCATCGTGTGTTTTGTAGGCAGGAGAGGAAGCCGGAGCTGATGGAGAAAATCCACAGCCAGCATAAGGAGAAACTATCAGAACCCAGAACCTTCTTGCTGCAAGGCAACGCTGCTAAAAGTTAAAATCCTGTTTTTACAGTCGTTCTCGTTTGAGGCTTACAGATGGTTGTGAAGTCCTTTGTGTGTCTGTCACTTTGTTCCAGCTGCAGATCTGGGACCATTTCGGCCTGACAGTTCCCCAAACACGCTTGTCATCTCTCTAGTTTTTTTCAGATATATAATTATTCATCCCGGTTCTGTCAGTTTGACGCATCTGTGATTCACATGTTCTGTGACAACGCCAACAATGCATCTTGTCC
The DNA here is from genome assembly GCA_903067075.1 of Micropoecilia bifurca. Taxonomy (NCBI): domain Eukaryota; kingdom Metazoa; phylum Chordata; class Actinopteri; order Cyprinodontiformes; family Poeciliidae; genus Micropoecilia; species Micropoecilia bifurca. The sequence continues at coordinate 18,939 of CAEGAF010137806.1, forward strand.
AAATCTGATCTTCTGTCAGAGAAAATTTTCGTTCCTCATGGAGCTTTGAAGCAAAAATGGCAGTTTAATGAATGAGCAGAGAAATTATGATAAAAAATACACAACTTCTACCTGTATCAGTTTATATGCGAGAGTTTTATTCACAGACTTGTCACGGCTGGTAAGTATGTTCTTTTTTTCTCCCTGTAAGAAGTGAAGCAACGTGAAACGTCTCAATGCAGGATTAAAGAATCTCTGTAAAGATGTGCCACATGTTCTCTTGCTTTTGTAAATACACCAAACTCACTGTCTTCATATTTTGACCTTCACGTTATAATTGACCACTTTGGCCGACGGAATTGTAATAAAACTTAGTTTTCAGTCATCCTTAAATGTTTTTGCTATTTTTATATACATAATTGAATGAAATACATTATTTATTGATAGTAGTATTATGCCTCCAGCATAATGACTGTCTGATTTGGCCATTCTGCTCTCAGACCCTCCACTTAAAGAGGGCGGCCTGCACCACTTTGGTGCATGCAATCAATTGCAATCTTTGTAGATCATGTGCAACACGCCCACTTACTACGGTACAATTTTTATTTTTTTTAAGCTCATGCAATTTGGTTCTCCTTATTTGGATTCTTTACAGATCAGGCCCCAAGATGTCACACTTTCACTTCATTAAACCCTTCTGTCCGTAACGCAGGTGCAATTTTTGCCTCCTGTCTTCTGGAGCTCCTGCTTTGAGCTTGTGTGTTGAAGTGGGGCTCAGTGCTCCTGTCATCAAATTCAAATAGTGAGTCTGCAGGGATTTTATTGGAAGTAGGGTCTTTCTGAAGATGTAATAAATCACTGAGTCTAGGTTTGCAAATTTAGATTGTGGTTTGAGGAAGCTAGTCAAGTTGGCTCAAACATTTCTGCATCTTCAGCTGCTTTGAATCTGGAGTTTTATCAAAAGGAATCCTCTTTTCTTATATAGATTAAATGAGCACGGTGGGCGATTGGTTGCTGCTTTAGCAAACGTTCGCTCCTCCTCGTCGTAAATTAGCCGAGTTGGTTTGGCCATCTGACCAGGATGCCTCTGGGGCACGGCTATTCAAATCACGCAACTTTGAGATGAGTCACTGCTCCAGCGCATAGGCCTTTGGTAGATAAGATCAGGGGATAAAATCAGCTTCACATCAGCATCGGCCAATCACCGAGCTCCCAAGATTAAGGAAATCAGGCAGTTGTGTTTTGGATGTTAGATCGTATGAACAAAGCAGACCAGATTTCTGGCCCTGCCAGCAATACCTGCTGATTTCTGTCCTCCACCATCTTCCTCCAGCTATGTCCGAGGGAATATCCAGCCTTTTCCAGGCCATCTGGAAGATCTAATAATCTGTCCATGGAGTCGCGAGTCAGCCGAGGGATTCCACCAAACTAGCAGGGAAGCCTGGTGAAGCTGTGAGACACGGCAGACAGAGCAGCTACATAAGATATTCTGAGATCTTCATCAATTATTATTATTAGTAGTAAATGAGCTAGGTTATGCTGAATCATGGCTACTAATAAAAATTGCCAGTGAATTTGTACATGTTGGTTTGCTTAAAGAAGGTTGAAATTTTAAACTAGTGTTGAATCTGCTAAAAACAGATGTAAAATACATTTATAAAGACAAATGTAAAGGGAAAAATCCTTTTCCATGGACCTTCAGAAATAGCATTCATTTATCAGGACCAGTTTAATATTCAGTGTTTTGGCTCCCAAACCTGGCCAATAAACAGCTGATTCTGATTCCGAAAAGTAGGCATTTTATATTACAGATTAAAATAAAAAAGTAAAACCAGATCTTTCATTACGCACTCACATATATTTCTTTTGATTTTGAAGATTATTGCATGCAGCTTGGGAAAATTCAAAGTTCAGTTTGTCAGAATATGAGAACATTTTTCATGAAGAATGAGATGCCAACGCAATCAAAACTGCTGATTGGACCAATCAGAGAGGCTGGGCCTCGTCTCTGTTAAAGAAGCTCACAAATCTCTACATACAAGCATATTAATGAGAATGTGAGTGGAAAGACAAGTGTAGAAGAAAAAAATAATGTATGTAAGAAAATGATTTTTAAAAAGTCAGTTAATGAAAACTCTTTCTGTTTCATTAATCGAGTATTTAGATAATACAGGTATAACTTTGAGAGTCATAATTAACCTCAGAAAATATTCAGCTTGATTTAAAAATATTGTGTTTTCTTGCAGCGTATGTGAACATCACTGTAAAACCATGGATAGCCAATATTAATTTGCTGCACTACATCAACTTTTGACGTCTTACTAATTTATGATGATGAGCCTTTATATTATATAAAGCCTCATAACTGTGTGTTTAAACAGGCCAAATAATTCTGAGCATACACATTTATATACATTGTCATATACGTTTAATGCGTTGTGAGAGAAATCCTCTTCTATTACCACCTCCAGGCAGCATAAACACTTGGAGCGCTGCAAGTGGAAGGACTTCCCACTTCCCCCCACAGGAACACGTTTACACAGTCGTGCTCTGCAACCCGGCGTCCATCACGTTGTTTGTCACAGAGTGCATGGACAGTGTTACTGTACGCCTCCGATCCTGAGGCATACAGATGTGAACAGCTTGTTTCTGGAGCCAGGACTTAATGGTTTATCTGCGCCCGGCGGCGGCAGCAGCCCATGAATCATTCTCAGGGCTACAAACACACAAGCTGGCGTCACTACAGAGGCGCCGGGGTAATAATAAATTTCATTTAGTTGCCATGTTATAAAATCCATAAAAAAGGAAGCTGTTTCTGTTCTAAACTGTAACCACAAAGTGTGTGGGTTTCAGTTTTGCCGTTTCTTGAAGTCTGGCGCTGAAGACCGACGACTCGGTGTGGATCTGTTTCCAAATGGCAGATTGTTCCAGTCCGTTTATTCCTACTCTAATGTTGCCCCGTAGCCGACCTCTCAATTCCAGGCAGCGATTTTTATGACGCGTCAAATAAACACCAGGCAACTAAAACCCGTAGGAAATAGCTTTATTGACCGTCATTAGCAATGAGCCATCAGTGGGCTTGTTGCATAACATCAATATGTATTTTAATTTAAAAATTGACTTGTTTGAAGTATTAGACTTGATACTCTATCTTTTTGTTTGCTGTGCTAACTCTGCAGGAGCAGGAGTATCATTAGACAGCTAGTGAGAATGAGACATTAAATAATGAGCAAATCCATAATCGGAACATCATATCAACCACGCAATCAGTTTTATATAAAAAGCACCCTTCATACTAGAAGAAGCTCAAATGCTGTACAGATGTAGATTAATTGCTGTAGAGTAGGAAATTCATTTTAAACCCAGTGAAGTGTTGTGGTGTAATTTCATGAGTTGGATTTCAGGTTGCAACCTTGTGCCTCTAATTAATTTGACATAAAAATCATTACGGCGTCGCTCAGATTCTTATAGATAAAAAAAAAAAATCCTGTTTGTGTATATGCGTTTTCTGGCTGTGTCCGCCCTGCCTACGCGCACGTACTGCTAATTGGCAGCAGAAGGCATTTGCTGAAATGTAATGCAAATTTAAGCAGAACAAAAGCAGCAAACATATCAACAAACATAAATTATACAGCTTCACCGAACGATTTTCTTTCAGGTTTTTCATCTCTGTAGGTGTACTTGTGCTATCAAACATAGACCGGCTTTTATGTCTTGTTTCTTCTAATTACATTGTGTAATTTATTTTTTTCTTTAACAAAAATCTGTTCGTAACAGATAGTTGATGTACATCTGCTTAGCATGATTTTGATTGCATCTGTCAAATCTTTTTGTGATGTTTTGACTGTTTTAGTCATTTAGGTTGGAGGTAGGATTCATGTGGAAAAGTGTTTTATTTTGAATAACTACAAGCCAGCAAATATGCAGCACCTGGATAAATCGATTAACCAAAGCTCAAGATGAGGAACAAATTCAAACTGGTGAATAGTAAAAAACAACAACAACATGGAAAGAAGCAGCAGACAGCAGAAGGTGTGCAGCATGTGGGGACAGTGAGGAGGTTTTCTGCAAACTACAGAAGCGTATCTCCTCTGTGAGCGTTACAGCTGGAGTGACGAGGTTAAATAATGAATAATAAAAAGCTGAAAAGGGAGCAGTCTACTGTCAGAGGATGACAGAGAGCAACACTGAAGGAATGCAGATAGGAAACGGTTCAGACAAAGGCAGTGGGAGGATTTGTTTTATCTTCATTTTTTGAGGACCACGTTTCTCTTTGACCAAATTTTCTACTTCTCTTGACTTTATAAGCAAAATGAACGTGTAGAGTAAAATATTTGAAAGTTTTGGGGGCGATGAAACATTTTTTTCCTAAGGGGGAGCATTAAAAAAATTCATCCAATTTATTTTTTATTTATGATTATAAAACTTTTTTTTTCATTTCTACAATACCAGAAACAAAAAGTGAATTTTCTTAGTCTTATTTTTGGCTTCGATCTTGAAGGGCAAGTGAAAACATTTTTCTGTTGTTTCAGTTTTCTTTTCTTATTCAACACACCAAAAGAAAAAAAAATTAGTTCTTTTTTCTTGTTTTTTTTTTCCTCTCACTCTCTCAGTCCTTGCCCGGCTCACAGAAACAAACATTTTCAAATTTTTTTCAGGTATTTTTTTAACATCTTTTTCTCAAACAAAAATGCTGGGGCCACCAGCTGCAGAGGAGGTTAATTAGCTGTTTCTACGATAAATTCTGACTCCAAAATACGTATTAGGATTTCTTTTGGCAAGAATTAAATCTTAAAGAAAAAGAAAAACATGAAATAAACCCAATCATGAAGGGCTTTCTCACAGTGAAGTGAGGAAGGGACGAGTGATTTCTGAGTCTCCCAGTGAGTATAAAAGTTTTTGCTAACAAGCTCAACTAAAACATGGTTTTGAACATGGTTTAACTTATCCTCATCTCTGAGACCTGCAGGCACGAACTGAGACGTTTTGATAGAAGCCCAGTTAACAAAAAACAAAAACATGCCACTTCCTGTTAGCAAACACTCATAATAAAAGCTGCCCTCCTGAGACTCTGCTGGCCGCTCCAGCCTCCTTGTGTTCCTGAACTGTTTATGTCTTTTGCCTCGGCTCTTTTCTCTCTTAGGAAACACTTACTAGATAACCATAACATGCTTACGAGTACAGCAGAAAATGTGTGTTTATGTTCACACACTTTGTAGCCCAGCCGGTAAAAGCCTGGGAGAATTTGTGACCTAAAGTAGAAAACCTGTTAACAAACAGCTAATTCTGCTCGTTTACACTGAATGGGGCAATTTACTTTGCTGCGTTGCAGGGGTAACCCACGGGAGACTCGTCTGAGGTCGTCTTTATGAGGATCTTGGAGTCAGCGAGGAGATGCTGGAAAATTAGATCCAGCTTCATCACATTCGCTCGAGTGAGACAGCTTTTATTGCATCGTGAAGTGTCTCGTTGGCCCCAGCGCAAATAAAGCCTGACATAAGCAACACACTAAGACGCGACTGTTAGACTTAATCAGATTTTTAACAAACTATTTTCCACCTGCAACCTGTTGGGAAGATTTGAAAGCCACTGACAAGTGTGCAGCAGGAAAGCGTGCATTAATTATCTCGCCGGTGGAAGGGACTGATGGGGTTTCATATCAGATCGTTAGATGTTCTTATGTATTAGAATCTCTTTCCATATTAATGTTAATCCGGTGTTTTCACAGCACAAATGCTTCCAAGTACTCTGCTGGAATTAACACAGACGAAGAAGAAAAAATAAATCCCCTGCAGAAACGACAGTGAGTAAAAATGAATAATGGGACAGTTTGGGAAATGCAACAAGGTTCTTAATACAAAGGCATCAAGCAGAGAAGAGGAAATAAAACCTCCGTCATGAGAATCTAAGCGATCTTTTCATGGAGAAACTAGATTGTAGAAACAAGATTTTATTTCTTTTTGTCATTCCTGTGTATTTCGCATCATCATTTAATTGCAGTTTGCAAATGCAGACTCTTCGATCCTCTTTCATCCGAGCGACCGCGTTTTATTCAGTTTCAGGTTTTTCACAGCATTTCCTAAATCCACCTCCCAGTTTGTCCGTCTCAAACTGGTTTCTGGTATTAATGGCCGGATAATTAATCACAGAACTTTTTTTGTCCTTGTATTCGAGCCTGAAGCCGTTAAGCGATAAACATCCTATACGTCTTTCCTGACAAGAGGTCTAAGCTTCTAAGCCTCTGTAGTCCGTCTGTGTTGTATCTTGTCCTCCGAGGTAATGGATGCTCAGCGTTTCTTCTGTTATTTTCTCCTGTTCCAAGTTTTCCCGTTATTGACTGCGGGAATATTTTAGTCAAATCCTGTAAAATGAAGAGTTATTTGAGGCCTGGGTCACAGAGTGCAGGCTGCACTGTGCGCACTTCTCTGCCGTTTCTGTCAACACAGGGGAAAATGGACCGAACCTTTTAACGCCGCTCTTATTGATTCCTTCTGCTTCTTTAATTAAAAAAAAAATGTGTATTTAACAACAGCTGCTGCTTTGTTTCCATTTCTTTCAGAAGCTCCATTTAAAAAAAATGAATGTTGTAGCGTAAAATATCCAGCCTAAATATGCCGTCATGTCCAAGATTTATTGTTGGTTTACATTTCAGACATTTATGCAAATAAAAGATGCACCAAAATGTGTTCACAATCCCTGCTAAGTAGGAAGACATTTATTTGTCATGATTTGAAAGTGTCTGAGTAGTGCATTAAACCGAGCCTCTAACTGCTGCTATTTGATGTAAAATGTCTAAATTTGTCATAGAACGACCCAAATTCCTCGTAAAGAGATAAACATAAAACAAAACATTAAATAAATTCTGATTTTATTGCAGTAGCAGAATCTCAGATGAAAAAAAACAACTATATGGGGAACCGTATGTTAAAAACAAGTGATTTTTTCTTAAACAAAATTATCTGTACTCCTTTTGTTCACTCCTAAAGTCCATCTACAAGTAACGTATCTGACCTAGTTTGAATTTATGCTCAACTTAATAAGGCGGATCAGATTTTTAAATGAAATTGTTTTAATTGAATCAGGCAAAGAAAGCTTACAGTTTGTTTTCAAGATCAAGCAACTTGATTCATAAACACTAAAATGCTTTGCTGGGATTTTAAATAGTTGGGAGTTAGTCTTATATATAATTTAATCCTTTCATATTGGTAGTGTACAGGTTTTGCAGTTTATTTTAACAATGGCACAACATCATAATGTTGCAGTTAGCACAATGCTATACTAACTTGAATAACTCAGATTTTTTTTCTCAGTCAAAATGTCAGTTTAGTCAAGGTTTTCTGTTGTTTTTTTACTCCTCGGTTGTCCATGTAAATTCTTGCCCTGTTTGCCTTAATTGTGTAAGTCCTCATGCTTTAGTGATTCAATTATTTTAGTATATTTAATGAGTCTCCAGTCTGTGCTTTGATCCCACCTTAAATCCTAAATGGATAAATTAGGATTTAACACCTAAATGGATCATTTAAGAGTAAAAGTCCCCTGGTGGAACTGAATATTAAACCCACTAAGCTCTTATTTTCCCAGTAATACCCTGAAAAAGCTCCACCATCACTGACGTACAACAACACATCACAGTTCACATTGTGCGATGCTGTACACATATTGGCAGCTGAATAAAATCCAATTAATTCATCTTTTATTACAGCAGCATGATTTGACACTGGATATTTTGGAAAGAGATGACATATTTAATTTGAGCGCATTGTACGAGGGGGGCAGGAAATCATAAGATCTTTTATCTTCTACCTGCTCCTCTTCAAACAATTGGTGTAAAATTGCATGTCAGTTGGCACGACTCTTATTGGCTCAAAATAAAATCAATAAATCAAAATTATGTGGGGAAGAAACAAAAAAGGTTTGCAACAAAATCACTGGTGGCAAATCTATTGGCATGATACATACCAGCACCTTGATTTTTTTACAAACGTAACAGAAGAATTTTGTATTGTATTCTACTTTTTATGTTGATAAGAGCTGTTTTATAGGCCAATGAATGAACACATAATACAAATTTAAAGATAATAGCGTCAAGGACAAGGAACAGGGACTGGAACCTGGAACGACGGGATGCTTTAACTGTCAGAACTTCACAGATCCTTTACCTGTGACGGGTGTTTTATTTTTTTCCCCCTTCTCTCTGTTTAGGTACACTAAGATGAAGACAGCCACCAACATCTACATCTTCAGCCTGGCCCTGGCAGACACCTTGGTCACCAGCACGCTTCCCTTCCAGAGCGTCAACTACCTGATGGGCACCTGGCCGTTCGGGGACATTCTGTGCAAAATGGTGATGTCCATCGACTACTACAACATGTTCATCTCCATCTTCACTCTCACCACCATGAGCATCGACCGCTACATCGCCGTGTGCCACCCGGTCAAGGCGCTGGACTTCAGGACGCCGCGTAACGCCAAGATCGTCAACGTCTGCAACTGGATTCTCTCCTCGGCCATCGGGCTCCCGGTGACGTTCCTGGCCTCCACCGTCACCAGTAAGCACGAGCGCGTGTTTGTTGCGAGCGAAGACGCTCAGAGAAACATAGGAAGCTTTTTTTGAGACCGAAGATATCTAAACATCTGGTTATGTGTGTCACGTAATGCAATAAACGCTGTGCACCCCTTCTGGAAGCAACAAATTGACTAATATGGTGAAATCGCGTGGAAATGTGCTTGAAGCGTAGTGTTTCATTGCAAAACATTTATTTTGGAAAGCTATTAAAAGATGAAAAAAAAAAACCTCAAATCTAAATCCAGTAGTAAAACAAACCCTGGAAAAGATACGATATACTAATATTAGGCGGCTCTGCAGCTACTTACTTCTGTATTTAACACAGATTAATGATTAAACTAATCTGCCTTTTCCAACATTTTGGCCTTACAGCAGTCCTGCAAGCTCACCCACGATTATGCAAAACTAGGTCTGCTGATTAATACTGTGAGGAGAAAACAACTTTAGGGTTTCATACACCAACCCCGAGCATCAGCATTATGGCCACAGGCAGAAAATCATTGACAGCAGAGGGTCAACAAGTCAGTGAAGACCTTTGCAGCAGGGGACCCAGACCTGAAAAGAAAAGTCTGTGACCTGGTGCAGTAATTATATGAAATGAACTCTGTGTTTTACCAACAGCTAGAGAGGCTCAGAGACATTTACTGGACACAAAACCTACAACCTCCTTGACCCAGAGTTTGTGTTATATAAATCTGCAGAGCGTTACTGGCTGGGATGCCACCAGGTATATTTCTGAATCTGTTTCTGCCTCTGGTTTGGGCAGGACGGCCCACAGAGTCTGACTTTAAACAAGAAAATTCTCCAATACAACAAAAGTGACAGACGTTACTCAGTTTGTACTAACTTCTCCCTACAATTAATCGTTTAGTCGTTGGCATCTTTGTCAAAGTTAGATCAGTCACAATAATCAATAAATCAATTCATTGCATGATAACTTAAAACAAACTCAATAATATCCATTGGCATGAATTATTGTTTATCTCTTTATTTCTCTCTCTTTCTACCAAGAACTGGATGATAAAAGTCTTAAGTTTGGTGTTTTGGTCTCAACTATTCCTTATTTTGAAGGACAATTTTGTTTACAGAGACTTCAAAATTCATCTTATTTCATTGTATTTGTTGTCAAAATTCATCAGATTTATTTTGGATATTTCAAATGTCTCCCAGTTCCAGTAAATGTTCATCTGAATTTGTCAGGTAAGGAGTTTTAGGGAGCGAAGGCGAACCAATAAACGAACGGCGTCGTCTCATCTTTCAGATAATTGTCTCTTATTTAGACATGAGTCAGCAGTTCACAGGTGACACCAGGTCAGGTCAGACACAGACATACACAAGAATCCAGCGACAGACGAGGAAATGACTTGAACTGAAATGCTACAGGGAACAGGTGAGGGGAATGACTGATCAGGAGACGCAGCTGACAAACGAGTGAAATTAACAATGGAGACAGAGACGGGAGAATGACCTAGATCCAAATAGACATGAAATAAAACCTGACATCCGACAGAAAACTAAATCCATGAAACAACATGTCCCAAAACACCAACATCGTGACTGAATTTAAAGTTTATTGATCTTTTATGATGTGTTCTTGCATTTTTACTTTGCCATTACTATCATATTACTCAAAAATGGTCTCAAAACAACATTATTATATCACAATAACTTCTGGAACAATTTATCGTCCAGAAAAATGGGTTATCATGACAGGCCTACTCAAAGTGCATAGTATACCTAAGTTGTTAGCCTGGAAAGAAGAAGTTGTCTTGCTAACGTTGACCACAGATCGCACATGACCAAATATGCAAATTGCGTGATGATGTCATTGAGTAACTTGTAGTGACTTTTATGACAGCCAATAGCTACTTTCCCTGCTGAGAGTTTGACGACAGCGTCCAGTTTCTGAATGGGTTCAGTCTGTTAGCACCGGACTCAACAAATGACATTTGTGAAAATAGTTAGATGAAAATTTCTGATGTCTTTGAGACACAGAGATGATTTTCATTTAAAAAAAAAGCAAAACAATTTAATCAGTGATTAAAGGAACATTTTAATAAGGTCCTATTGAAACTTGTCTCAGTTGATGATTATGCAATGTTCCAGTAACTTAAAGCTTTAGCTCCTTTAATTCTTTCCGTGAAAGCGTCAATGATCAAAAACAATAAATATAATGACTGGACAAGTACACACAAAAGGCTCATAAACGACAAATTTATGTTGACTAATAACTGTAAACACACACCATTTTGAACAGATTAAACAGGGCCTTAATGAGCGCCACTCTAGCATAAACACTGCTGTGAGATCTAGTACCTTCCATCTATAATATGGATTTCATAAGAGGGTGCTCAGTATATGAACTGTCGCTCGGCAACATCAGTTGGCATAAAATAAGCTTTTGATGTTTCCGCAAATGGTGCGAGCTGAAGTTCACACTTCTGGGAAGTGCTTGAATCAAGCTTTGTTGAAAAGAAAAAAGCAATTATAAGTCTTTATTTCAACCTAGAGGAGAAAGAAATGTTTAATTCACAAAGTGCCCCGAGGTTACTTTAATGTCTTTTTCTTTTTACTGCAGCTCTTCGTTATATTATTAGAAAGAATTGCGTATGCCTGGGATAAAGTTTAAATACACTCTTCAAAGAAAAAGTAAGTAAATGAAACGGTTATTTATCACACTTGCAGGATATTCATCCAGCTGTTTCTGTATTAACAAATAATTACAGATCAGACACGAAAAGATTTAAATTTAAACATTATTATTACATTAGTACTACACTAAATGTATAAATTCTTAATGCGATTGTTTTCATTATGCATTCAGATCACCCATCCGTCGTCCTCAACACCAATTGGTCGTTAAGGTCATGGGGTCACTGGTGCCCATCTCCAGCACTCAGTGGGCGAGAGGCGGGGAACATGCTCTCTCTACAGAGAGACAGCAAACAGGAAAGCTGCATAAATAAGAAGGGAAAGTAGCTACAGCTGATTTCATCCCACCTCTACATTTTTAATTCAATGATTCCTTCTGCAGAATTTCAAATAAGAGGGGTGGGCGGGGGTGGCTGCAACGCAAAAGAAGAATGAATAAACTGTCCTCTCTGGTGCAGGTGTTGGATGTTTGGATGGATGAGTCTCTGGGCTCCTCCAGGAAAAGTCATTAATATAGGAACAGACATTAAAAAAAGAAGGTAAACTTGCTGGGTAAGATGAGTGAATCAATGCAGCAGAAGGAGCGAAAGCCAAATGCAGTCTTGGAGGAATTTTTCAAAAGTAGAGCAACGTGCAATATGATAGGAAAAGTTGAATCAGGACGGGGTGATTAGGCTGGTTCTAGATCACATAATAGTTGGTTACTGTATTATATTTTTATGGTGTGAAGCGCTTTGAACTGCTGTGTTACTAGAATTTGCTAGAGAAATAAACTTGACGTAACGAGCAACCTGATCCTGGTGGACAGTGCAGTGAATTGTGTGGGTTAATGCAGCCCAGCATCTACCATTTTACCATTTACTTGAGATTTATCCACTTGTAGCTTCAGCATCGTTGAACTTGGAGTACAAAATCACTCTGAGAAATAAAAATGGAAAATTTAAACTTTTCTGCACCCCTAGAGTCCAGGTAGACACCAAAAAAATTCATTTTAGTGCTAAAAAAGTGTGACATGTCCCCTTTAAGACCAGGTAAAAGTAAGTAAGTAAGTAAGCTTTATTTCTATAGCACTTTTCACAGTCCAAGGTCGCAAAGTGCTGCACAATGTAAAACAAAATAATTTAAAACATCATACAAACAATAAAACAGTAAAACACAGTGTTACAT